>CM062816.1:1749997958-1750278409 GCA_031772625.1 Pinus tabuliformis | reverse complement strand
GAGATTTGTTAAAAAAAAAAAACGAAAATCATATTTCATTTACAAGTTTAAATAGTGGAAAAACCCTGACTTCGGGTTATAATGGTAATCGAGGATGCAAAAGCAAAGTGTGAATATGTGCGACTGTGCGAGATGCTTGCTTAATTATGTAACGCCGTAAATAGAGGACTTTTTTATTTGTGTTTTCGGCTCCTTTCGGTAATATACAGCAGTCACGACAAAATGCGCCCACATTAGCGACCTATACTTCCAAGTTCCCGCTGTTCTAGATGACAAGAAACTTGACTAAATGGCTCTTATTGACTCGAGTCTCACTTCCCTTTGATTTCCAACGCCAAACATTATGGCTGGACGTGACCCGCAGCCTCAAGACTTGAGGACTTGCAATGGCCAGGTCAATGCCGTGAAGGGGAAGATTATGGAATTACCCAGCAAATTATTCGGAACTACCTCAGTGTATCTATACTGCGAATTCGCAGGCAGTGACTGAAAATTGAAGATCAGTTGAGATGGAACGTGACGAGAATAAGGTGTTTTGAGGGAGTTTTCACGGCTATGGCTTTATTTCTTCGTTTATTCATGTTGGCATGCTATGCCTTTTTTTTTTTTACAGATTGTTCGATTTGTCATTTGTGCAGATCACGGTACTTGTGGCCGAGATAAATCGCATAAACGAGGAGAATCGAAAGCTCAAGTCTATGATCAAGCGCATGTGTGGTAGATATAAACCACCTGCAAAAGTATATTTCGTCTATTTTGCAAGAGAAGAAAGAAGTGGATGGTAGCCAGGTACATCATACTGTTAATTTGTCTTTGGGATTATTAGGGTTCGTGAATCTAAGAGGTTTTCAATGTTGTTTGCCTTCTAATTTGGTAGATATTCAATAGAGACCATCGAACAGAGGACATATTGTGTCCAAGGTCTATGAATGCTGACTCCAGCAGTTCAATTTCAGTCCAATATGATCAGTATTGAATGATAGTGAACGGAACGGAGGAAAGGAGGAGAAGAATGTCAACTTAATAAGGGACGAACTGCAGCTGCCTTCAAAGAAAAGGAAGAATGGGATGATGAATTCATCCATTGGGCAGATGGAGGAGTCGCCGAACAAGAAGATTCAGGTGCTGACCAGGGGCTCCGGCCAACACACGGCGACCGCACCCGAAAGAGTGGTGTCCGTGCAGAAAAGATCGGAGGAGGCCATGGTATAATAGATTTGTAGTTTTCCTGTTATGCAGAATCTACATGAACGAGCTCAAATCTGGTGTGACACTGGTATATATTTTGATCGTAGATTCTGGGAATATCATGGTAATAATAGAATTGTAGCTTTCTAACCCCAATTGGGTGCGACAACGCTATATATATATGAACTAACCCCAATTGAGTGATATATATATGAACTAACCCTAATTGAGTGCGACACTGTTATAAATATATATGAACTAACTCCAATTGAGTGTGACACTGCTATATGTCTGATTGCAAATTCTGGAAATATCCCGATTTCAGAATCTTCTGATGGCAGATTCTGCGAATATCCCGGATCCAGAATCTGTAATCGACACAAGGATGCCCGTTTGTATAAAAACTGGATATGTTCTTGCTCTCCTGTAATGTATAAAGTAACTGATCTGATGCATTCTAATCAGATAAGCGATGGCTGCCAGTGGCGAAAATACGGGCAAAAGATGACAAAATACAATCAGCGACCGAGATGTTATTACAAATGCGCTATGGCGCCCGGTTGCCCAGTTAAGAAACAGGTTCGATCTCGTCCTTTTGCAAAAATAAATCTGTGACTGATGCTTTCATTTACTAGGAAACGCATATAAACCTGATAAAATTATGGCATTATGGCTGACTTTGAGCAGGTTCAGAGATGCCCCAAAGATCCACAATTGTAACAACAAGCTATAAAGGCGAACACAATCATTTTGTGAGTCGTCTGGCTATGCCTGACATGCACTTCTCCTCCAACCAGCTGATTAATGAGGGAATGAATAGAGAAAATTTCTTTGCGCACAATGAATTTATTCCCTGCACTGCCAGAATATCGACCTCAAGTTCGTTTCCTACTATCACTCTCGACCTTACGGACAACCGCCTCAATCGACCAGGGTTACCGTTGCAATCTACACAATTAGCGACCGGCAGCTTCCAACACTTGACTTCATTGCCTAACGATATGGGTCAGGCATCGGATTGTCACAATTGTTGGGTATTTTTTTTTTTTTAAATGGGGAAAATACCAAAAACCAAATATTCAAACACACAGAGGCAATGCTCTGTTTTTACTTTGCTCCAGGATCTTTTATGCACAGAAGACTTAAAAAAAATTCACTCAGAGAACTAGAGTATTTCACCACCATTAAAACATTCTATTCATTAAAACCAATACAAACTTCATCCTCTTTTACTGAGAGGGATTTAACACTGTAAAACCATTTTCATATTCACTGCTGTGAAAAACAACTTACTGCTGTAACAAAAGTTTACATAAGTTTACTGCTGTAAACAAAATTCACACAGGCTTACAAAATTTCACACTCCACCATTTCCTTTATGCAAAACCACACATGGTTTTTGCTATTCCTCTGTTTTACAATTCCTTACAAAACATTACCAATTACATTTGTGCACTGCTGTGCATTCACCCTCTGGTTCTTCTTTTTGCTGTTGCAAAAAACCCCCGCAACATTCACTTCCCGTGTGCTATTCATTAAGACGTATGGACAACCAAAACTTAGATTTACTCCACGCAACATTTAATATTTGCCGTCGGGTGAATTTCAAACATTATGCAATTTGGTTTTGGGAAGCCATCGGGTCCACTCCATCGCATCACAACTTTACTCATGTCAAAGACCCCGACTCTATGACATTGCCGATAGCGATGTGCCGATGCGATATCGGCGATCGCTTATCGCAAACACAAGAGCTTCCTTATGACTCCTTCACTTCAACTTTGCCGATGCGATATCGGCGATCGCTCGTCGGCAACATTTTATATCGCTGCCACTGCCTGCCTCCTATGCTTCAACCTGCCGATATGCCGACTTGCCGATATGCGATATCGGCGATCGCTGTTGAAATTATATTTTCAACACTCCCCTTTAATTTCAACTGTCGGGCATTCAATCATACCCAAACACTTCCTCAAAAATTCAAAGCTCTTCTGATCCAATGGCTTTGTCAGGATGTCCGCAATCTGTTCTTGAGTCCTGCAATGTTCCAAGACAATTTCTCCATTGCTCACCAATTCTCTGATGTAGTGAAACCTTGTATCAATGTGCTTCGTTCTCTTGTGAAACACTGAATTCTTTGACAATGCAATAGCTGAGCTATTGTCACAAAAGATGACTGTCGCTTTTGCCTGCTCTTGGCCTAAGCTTCTCAACATTCTTCTCATCCATACTGCCTGACAAGCTGCTGCTGTAGCTGCCACATATTCAGCCTCTGCTGTAGACAATGCTACAATGGACTGCTTCTTGGAAGCCCATGAAATGGCTCCTGAACCCATATGAAAACATAACCGGAAGTGCTCTTCCGATCATCTACACTTCCAGCCCAATCGCTATCAGTGTAACCAATTAAATCTGAACTTTCTGAGACACTATATAATATGCCAAACATTTTGGTACCTTTGACATACCTCAAAATTCTCTTTGCTGCCTGCCAATGTGCCTCCTTTGGCCTCTCCATGAACCTGGAAATTAAACTAACAGCATACATTAAATCAGGCCTAGTTGCTGTTAAATACATAAGGCTGCCCACAATGCTTTTATACAAGCTAGGATCAAAGTCCTTGCTGCTGTCCTCTTTGCTGAGCTTTAATCCCATTACTGTGGGAGTGATTGCTGCCTTGCATTCTTCCATCTTAAATCTGCCCAAAATTTGATTTACATATCTTGCTTGAGATATAAAAATCCCTTTTTCATTTTGCTCTACTTCTATACCTAAGAAGTGTCTCAAGAAACCCATATCAGTCATTTCAAATTCATCCTTCATGACTGATTTAAAATTCTCAATAAGATAAATATCATTTCCAGTGAAAATAACATCATCTACATACAAGACAACAATTAAAATTTTACCATCCTTTTCCTTGATGTAGACTGTGGGTTCTCCTTCACATTTGTCAAATTCATTATCCAATAGATATGAGTCTATCCTGCTGTACCATGCTCTTGGCGCTTGCTTCAGCCCATAAAGAGCTTTCTTCAACTTGCACACTTTGTGCTCTTCACATTTCTTCTCATATCCGAGAGGCTGTTCAACATAAACTCTTCTTTTAACACTCCATTTAGGAATGCTGACTTCACGTCCATTTGGTAGACTTTCCATTTGTTTTGAGCTGCTATGGACAGCACTGCTCTCACGGTTTCCATTCTTGCAACCGGGGCGAAAGTCTCCTCATAATCTCTCCCATACTGCTGCTTGTAGCCTTAACAACCAGTCGCTTTATGCCTTTCAATCTTGCCTTCAGCATTGCTCTTGGTCTTATAGACCCATTTCACACCAATGACTTCTTTGCCTTTTGGTAGCTCAACCAAATCCCATGTTTTGTTTCTCTCTATGGCATTAATTTCCTCATCCATAGCTTCTATCCATTTCCTATCTTTGATTGCATCCTCGAAATGAATAGGATCATCAACATGACAATACAAGGCAAATAAGGAATTCATTCCTTCATTATAAATGTCACTTAGATTTCTAAATTTCTTACCTCTTTCACTTGGTGTGCAAGTGCTTGAAGATGCACTTGAATTTCCTCCTTGTGGTGTGCTTGGAGAAGCACTTTCATTGATCCTCAATGGTGTACCTTGCTGTCCTTGTGTTGTCCTCAATGGTGTCCCTTGCTGTCCTTGTGTTGGCGCTGCTGTTTGGGGATGCATTTCAGCCACCTCCTCTTCATCTTCATCATGAGACAAACAGTTCTTGACATTCACTGTTTTCTCTATGCTTCCATCCCAAGCTTCCTCTTCAATAAATTGAACATCCCTGCTGACAAAGAACTTCTTGGTAGATGGAATGTACAGCCTGTAGGCTTTGGATTCCTCACTGTATCCAATGAAAAGACACTTCTCCCCTTTGCTGTCCAACTTCCTCCTTAGCTGATCCGGAATGTGTGCATAGGCCACACACCCAAAAACTCTCATGTGGGTGACTCTTTGCTTTCTCCCACTCCATGCCTCTTCTGGCACTTTGTTCATCACTGCTTTTCTAGGACACCTGTTCAATATATAAACTGCACAATGTACAGCTTCAGCCCAATACTCATTTGGCAAATGTTTTGCCTTCAACATGCTCCTCGCCATATCCATGATGGTCCTGTTCTTCCTTTCAGCAACTCCATTTTGCTGTGGGGTGTACCGAGTTGTAAATTGTTTATGAATTCCATTTTCTCTACAAAATCTTAGGAATTCCTTGGAGATATACTCACCTCCTCTATCAGTTCTCAAAACTTTTATATGCAGCCCACTTTGGTTCTCCACAAGTGCTTTGAAATTTTGGAATTTCTCAAACACTTCACTTTTGTTTTTAAGGAAATATATCCAAGTTTTTCTTGTACAATCATCAATGAATGTCAAGAAATATTGGCTGCCAGCTAATGATGGAGCTTGCATTGGTCCACACAAATCTGAGTGGATAATCTCTAAGGGTGTCTTTGCCCTTATGCTTTTACCTGATGGAAAACTTTCTCTGTGTGTTTTCCCAAAATGCAGCCTTCACATAGGCTGTCCGGTTTCTCTATCAATGGTAATCCCTTTACCATTCCTTTTCTGCTCAATAAGTTTAGACCTCCAAAATTGAGATGCCCAAATCTCAAGTGCCATAACCAGTTCTCATCCTTTGGCACGCTCTGGAAGGCCTCTTGGGTGACTGCTGCCATTTCCCTTTTGTTCTTCATGTCAGTCCTGATCCGGAGAGGGAACATCCTGTTCCTTGTCATCTTCACTTCAGCAATGCATCTATTGCTGGGTGGTATATCCATGATGGTGCACACATCATTTTTAAAGAAAACATTGTACCCCTTATGGACAAGCTGTCCAATACTCAAGAGATTACATCTCATTCCGGGGACATAGTATACATCTGCTATGGTTTTCCTTTCTCCTTGTTTTGTAAATATTTTTATTTCTCCTTTTCCCATAACAGACACTTTACTATCAGTTCCTAGTGTGACTTCTGATTTCACATTTTTATCTAGAGCAAAAAGAAGGCTATATTTCCGGTCATATGGTTGCTGCAACCTGAGTCTAAAAACCATATGTCTTCACTATGTGTTTCAGCCATGTTACATACTAACAAACATTGTCTTGACTGCTGTTTTCTCTTGTAACATTTGCATTTTGTCTGTTGTTCATATCATGTTGTTTCTTTCTACAATCACTAGCATAATGTCCATACTTTTTGCAATAATAGCATTGAACATTAGATTTATCATACCTTTGTCCTTGAGCATGATGTTGATCTCTTTGTTGGCTGCTGCCTTGACCTTGGTTCTGATTTGGATTGCAGCCTCTTCCTTGTGCATTTGATGAGTTGTTCCTTCCTCCTCTGTTCTGGCTTCTGCCTCTTCCTCTTCGGTTTCCTCTTCCTTGACCTCTTCCTCTTCCAAAGGACATCTGGGTCTTGAAGGCTTGCTCAAGAGATGAGTTTTCATTCCTACTCAACCTCTGTTCATGTGTTATCAGTGATGCGTGTAGCTCATCAACTGAATAGTTTGAGAGATCCTTTGTCTCTTCAATGGTGGTGACTATGGCATCAAACCTTGAGGGTAAGACCCTCAATATTTTCTCCACTATTCTTCTGTCTTCAATGGTTTCTCCATGAGTTCTCATTTGTGTGATTACACCAATCACATGAGTGAAGAATGAGTCAATGTTATCTGACTCCTTCATGTTCAAGTTCTCAAAATCCTTTCTCAGCAATTGTAGTTTTGCTGTCTTCACTCTCTCCATGCCTTGATAGGCTGTCTTGAGGGTTTGCCATGCTTCATTGGCTGTCTTAGCTGCTGCTAACCTTGGAAACATACTCTGGTCTACTGCTAGATACAACAACACACGGGCTTTTGAGTCCTTCTTCCTATTGTTCTTCAGCAGATCCTTCTCTCCCTGAGTTAATGCATTGAACTCAGTTTCATCTGCTGGTTCTTCAAAACCTTCTTCAACTATTTCCCATAAATCTTGGGAAGCAAGCAGGGCTGTCATAGTTATTGACCAGTAGTCATAGTTCTTCCCATTAAACTGTGGGAGCTGGGTGTTAAACAAACCCATACCAGTGCTTGTGCTGGCCATTCCTTGACTGTGTATTTAAAACAAATCACTGCTTCTTCAGCAACACAAAAAAAACTTTGAAATACCTGAATCCTTTGATGTCTGAGTCTTCTGTCTCCCTGAGAGGTTTTGCTGCAACAACAACCTTCTCCCTTCAGCTTCTTTGAGTCTTCAAAGAGCCTGGACCAGCTCTGATACCACTGTTGGGTATTTTTTTTTTTTTAAATGGGGAAAATACCAAAACCAAATAAACAAACAAACAGAGGTAATGCTCTGTTTTTACTTTGCTCCAGGATCTTTTATGCACAGACAACTTAAAAAAAAATTCACTCAGAGAACCAGAGTATTTCACCACCACTAAAACATTCTATTCATTAAAAAACCAATACAAACTTCATCCTCTTTTACTGAGAGGGATTTAACACTGTAAAACCATTTTCATATTCACTGCTGTAAAAAAAAAACTTACTGCTGTAACAAAAGTTTACATAAGTTTACTGCTGTAAACAAAATTCACATAGGCTTACAAAATTTCACACTCCACCATTTCCTTTATGCAAAACCACACATGTTTTTGCTATTCCTTTGTTTTACAATTCCTTACAAAACATTACCAATTACATTTGTGCACTGCTGTGCATTCACCCTCTGGTTCTTCTTTTTGCTGCTGCAAAAAACCCCCGCAACATTCACTTCCCGTGTGCTATTCATTAAGACGTATGGACAACCAAAACTTAGATTTACTCCACGCAACATTTAATATTTGCCGTCGGGTGAATTTCAAACATTATGCAATTTGGTTTTGGGAAGCCATCGGGTCCACTCCATCGCATCACAACTTTACTCATGTCAAAGACCCCGACTCTATGACATTGCCGATAGCGATGTGCCGATGCGATATCGCGATCGCTTATCGCAAACACAAGAGCTTCCTTATGACTCCTTCACTTCAACTTTGCCGATGCGATATCGGCCCTTCACTTTGACTTTGCCGATGTGATATCGGCGATCGCTCGTCGGCAACATTTTATATCGCTGCCACTGCCTGCCTCCTATGCTTCAACCTGCCGATATGCCGACTTGCCGATATGCGATATCGGCGATCTCTGTTGAAATTATATTTTCAACAACAATCAACTGCATAATTATCTATCAATCGCGCAGGATTCTGTGGCTTCGATAAAGGCAGATCCCAACTTCACTGAATCACTTGCTGTAGCCATAGCAAGCTCTCTAGTCAACTTGGGTGCTCGAGTCCAGGTGATGCCCAAAACCCCACCTCCAACGCAATTCCCTGACGGTTCAGCTCAGAAAGCATTTGTGTACACTCATTATTTGTGAAATCTTTCCTACGGTAGTATTCTAATTTCTGACCACTAAAAACCCTCTGCATTTGTTGTAGAATAGTTCTCTACTGCGAAATTTTGGACAAGAATCTAGAAACGCCTGGAGGCATTCCAGCAAAGTTAGAAAACACCGATATTTAAGCGTGGATGACTGTTGACCATTTTGGGACATCAAAATACTAACTGTGATCGTCACTTTCTCGCAAAATTATATGGTTAGTTATATTGTATTCTTTTATAAATCATTGAAATGTTTTTACTACTCAGTAGGTAGATAGCTAGGTAAGAAACTTATCATCAATTTATTTCCCACATTTTATTCTTTTAAAAGAAATTTGTGAAACTTGAACATTAATAAAATTTGCAATGAACATTTTACCATCTTTAATTTTAGAATTATATTGGAGGTTTCTTATATCATTAATTAGAGAATTATATTGGATGTTTCTTATATTAATCTTTTGAGGTAAACTTATGAATTTTAAAGTAATTATTAGATATTTTCATTAATTAGATATTTTTAATATTTTAATTATTTAAAAAACAAGACTAAGAATAAAATTGAGTATATATAATTAATATTTCATAATTTACAATTTTCAGATAAAATTAAATGGTTCTTGCAACAATTTTTTATTATTATTGAATTGAAAGCATCTCTCTTTAACTAATTCGAATTTCTCTTTGATTTTTTTTTCCTTACAACAAGATTCGTGAGTACTACATAACTATGTGTCTAAATTTCAAATAATAACTGGTGATGCAAATTAATGTGAAATCAATCCAACATATAATTTTGGATAGAAACAGTGTACAACAAATACCAATGCATACTAATGTAGAACTATGGAATAAAATAAATAAAATAAAATGAACAATATATGTTCATATCTCGAGAAATCCATAAATAATAAAATGACCAATATATGTTCATATGTGAAGAAATCCATAAATAGATAATAAATTAAAATAAAATGAGAAATATAAGCCTACTGATGGAGAAATCTACGAGATGCTTCCCTACATGCATGATTAGCATCCTATGTTAGAACAAAACTAGAAAAATGACCAATAAAATTGATGTCATTTGATTAAGCTAAACTTTTTAGCTTACATCTTTCTGAGATTCAACATTGAATATTTGACGCATAGGGCTTACACATTAAATATGAGATGCAAAGGGATTATGTTTCCTTCGTTTTCAATTTAAAATAGCAACTAAATAATACTGGTCCAATTTTATAAGTCACTATAAGATTAGTCTATGATATAAAACGAAACACAAACTGAAATAGGTAATTACATAGAATTATTGGACAAGATTTTGGGAATCCACATTCATTATAGCTATGCTTCAAAGGTTCTCACCCCCTCATTCATTCTTAAAGCTTCTTATCTATGAATGAAAAATATTCTCATTAACCAACAATTGAAGGCTTAAGGCTTGGATTGCTACAACATGGTGAATAATGTGTCTATCTAGCTCTCTAACTATTCAACAAAGCTTTGCCCTGAAGCTAAATGTACCTCACTTAGTCGTGGGAAATTAATATTATACACAATAATGAGATGTTGAATAGCTTCAACCATTTAGATACCATCTTTTGGGTTGATCAATGATCAATTCTTTGCTTCCCATGTGTACTTTGTCTTATATTGTGGATGTGGTCATCAAGCAAGTATGAAAGCATTATGATTCAAAGTCTTTGAAAATCCAACATTTTAACCACTAGAAATCTACTCTTATGCCCATGTGATGTGGCCCTTATATTGAATAATTTTGTCCTTTTATGAAGGATCACATATTTGAGTTTTGCAAGTTTTCTACGATTACAACTTTTTCCTAACTTCACTACAAATCCCGATAGTGTCCATAATGATTCCCAACGAGGAATCATGCATGTCTATTGAAAACATGATTTCATAAAAATACTCTTATTCAAAATATATTGTGATCACATCCAATACCCTTGTCCCTGTGATTTCACTTGGTAAATGAATTCTTTGGTTTGCAAGTGCCAAGGATACAAGGAAATATATTCTCAGATTTATATGTTGATGCTATACTTCAAGGCTCTCTAAGAAAATCTATCCTTGGATCTATAGCAATGGTTGTAATACTTTTTGTGGTTTCTATGACAACTATTATAGTAGCCTTTATAACATATATATAATATAAAAATATATCATGGAAGGACCATATGAAACTAGTAAAATTGAAAGAGATGTGGATGATGGCTTTCTAGATCAAGGATGACCCTCAATGTGATTCCCTTAGAAAATTTGACTATCTTTCCAAAAAAAGGATAAAAAAGGTTGAAAATAGACATGTTACTATAGCCAGTACTATTACTAACATCCATAGTATTTTTTTCATTTTCATTACCCAATAGTCTTTCACATTTGCCCCAATTTTTAACATTTCTTCCATCCCTTGTTCATTGATTCCATAGGGTTTCACTACATCCTTTCCTTTACCCCATCCATACTTATTTTCTTACACTCCTTCCACTTAATGCCACTTATTTCCACCAGAAAATTCCTTTTGTGAACCAGTATCAACACTTCTTGCATGGACTGCATAAGTAATCTATTCTCCTCACTATCAACTTTCACATTTAGTTTTATCTCTCATGGCCATATCATTCACTTGCACTTTTTATAAACATATCACCACACAAAACATTATAGGAATGAAAACCTCTAATATACTTTTATGTCGTATGTGTTACTACTATAGAACCCATGCTCTTCTTTTTATCTTCTTCAATCCACTGCCCGATAGGATCTTGCTGCTCCACTTCCTTCACATACCAACACTAGACATAACACTTTGTGAATGGAATTGTCCACTTCTTCATTATATGGATGTAAGTTAAATTTCATTTCATCATTTTTAAACTAATATGTATTTCTTCTACCATTATGCATAAGTCTTCCATTATATTGTCATGGCTTCCCCAACAAAATGTGTCAAACATACTTATATAAAACACCACATAGAATGTTATCACTATTGGAATAATTGGAATAATTTTATTTATCTTATCCTATTTTAAAAAATAGTCCACCATGAAAGAGGCCAAATCTCGTTCACTAATTGGCTTACAAGCACATAACCTCCCATCTCCAAACATTGCATATGGCTTCCCACTCTTAACTAACTCCACCTGACCAACTAAACCCTTAAAGAAAGTTGTGGGTCTTACAATTCTATAAGTGATCTCACTTGTCTCAACTTCTCTTTCCAACTTAGCTTCAAATTTTAGCTTGGCTCTCTAAAACTCCAATAGATTCTTTTGCACACAGATGATAAACAATAGAACAAATGTGATGCACCTAATGATTTTCTTGCAATGAGGTTGTTCATGGTGGCATCATAATCAATTCCCTAGTTGCCTTTCACTACTCCATTCTTGCTAGCCAAACAAGATATATCACATCAATAACAACACCCACATCGTGGATGGTTGTTTTCATAAATTAAATGTTTATTACATCCACTACAATGCATAGGGAGTTTTAAGACAATATTTGAGACATTTTTTTGGCTAAATTGTCTTAACTTGAGACAAAAAAACAACTTTTGTATTTTCTTAAATGTTGTCTTTAAGTGGGTGTCTTAAATTATTGTCTTAAAAAAATGTCTCTATAAAGGCAATATATAACACAATCATTATTGTTGCTTAGGAGACAATTTCATTTTTGTCACCGGAGAGACAAAAATGAAATTGCCTCCTAAGAGACAATAATGACCATGTTATATATAGTCTTTATAGAGACAAATATTTAAGACAATACAAGAAAAACACAATATGTCTTTAATCCTAGATATTGTCTTTATAGAGAAAATAAAGAATTATATTTGAAGACACTACAATATAACTTTTGTCTATTTAGAGACAATATAAAATAATGAATCCTCAAAAATAGCACACCATTGAAATAAATCAATATAAAAGTATTCGATTAAAAATAAACTACAATATCATTGATTAATTCATGTTAGGGCACAGTGGAATCGAACCACTAACCTCCTAGTTATAAGGGAGGTGTTCTTCCATTGAACTAGCACCCTTTAAACAATTATGTGATGATATAGGCATTGATTTTAAAAAATGTTCGATACATAATGACATAATATTTATAAAATATATAATCGTGCAACCCTTATTTTTAACTTAATAAAAAATAATTCAATAGAGTTAGCTCAACACCACACCCATGTGTCGTGACCCGAACAACAATAACTACAAACAAATTAATCTAGTAATACAAAAAAAATTAACTAGAATTAGCACAAGTCGTTAATATATTGCCATAAATATTGAATGGTTTCTATTTAGTGTGCTTCCACTGTTGATCTCTTTGTCTAGTTCCTCTATGGCCACACTATTGGTTACAAAATTATATTGAAAATAGATAAGAAAGGAAATTTTCTGCAACTTGGAAAACCAAGGAAAATCCTTAAAATGATTATCTTTGAAATCTGATTAATAAAAGAAATCAACAACAACGTGTCTACACAATCTAGATTGCATATTTCATATAAAAACATTTCACCTTCAACTCAAACTACCATTTTTAAGGGACATCCCTAGATGAAGCATTAACATGGTAGTTTGTAGGAAAATTTGGAGAAGGTTTTATCCATTTTAATTCATGTTCTCTTGTTCATCTGGTTATATAGAAATGAGGCAAATGCATAGAGAGAAGAAAAGCACATCTTATGAGTCTATCGCAGGCTTAAATCAAGTCTTAGATCAGCCCTAGAAAAACAAAACGAGAAGAAGGCTTAATGGGGAAACAAAGGGAAACCCAATGAGGAGTGGAAAGGTGGGTGGATAGAACCATAGGATAATAATGAAAATGAGATTCAAGGCTTAGGAAGAGGAACCAACAACCATTTAGTGCTCACGGCGCCAACTGCACTTATTTGAGTTGCAAGAATAAAGTAGGTTGTAGAGAGAGTTTTTGGGACTATATTAGTATATTAGTCACTCAATGGTTGTGAGACACATTGCAAGTCAACAATATTTACCATCAAGTGAGACTATGAGGGATAGGGGATATGGCTACCATATTTGGACACATTTCCTTCACCACAGTATTAGCATGGAAGAATCGTTGATACTAGACTACATTATTGAAGAAACAACATTCATAATAGGAAAATATTGGATTGGCTAAATTACCAAGTGGAACATTCTGAAACGTTGCATGTAGCTCATTCCAATCTCTCGTTAGACATGATTTTTTTGAAATAATAATCCTCGTGTGCCACTCACATACATTTATATGCAAGAGAAACAACTACCATTTATTTGTTTTTCTCATATTTTGAGGTACAATACTTGTAATAAAATAGATAACCCACCCTACCAAAATCTGAATCATCATTATTATATTTCAAAACTACTTGAAAAATTGTCCAAATGTATATATTATGCAGGTTCACATTCAAATTAGCTAATAATAAAATAAAAATAATCAAAACTTTCATCACAAATTCTATCTGGTTATAGGACTTACTCAAAGAGCTTGACAATATTTGTGTATAATTTCATAGACTAAGGTATTTCTTCATGCTTTGCATTCTAGAGATTGGAAGACTCCAAAAATGAAGCAAACTAAATAAATTTTAAAGCCGCTCTAAAGTAAAGGCCTAAGATATCATGCTCACCATCTCCTATAACATGCAACATCTATTTCTAGTGAAATTATACTCCTAAAGTAGTTAATATTTCAAACAAATTTCTTGAAATCACAAAAAAATATTTAGGCTAGGTTTACATGGAGTGATAAGGGTAATTAACATCAATCAAACATTCAGTTTGCATAAAATTTGTTTCAAATCAAACTTATATATCATCCCATTGGAATTTGGTGGAATTTACAATCATCACTAAAACTCCCACCCTTATGTTTTCCTTTCCCAAAAACTCATAACATAGATAACAAAAAATGATCCAGTACCTATTCCCTGTACAACATCATAAAACATTAAACCCTACAGTTACAAAGACTATAGATCTAACAATAACAAGTATTGAATCCCTCAATAACTGAAAAGCACCCCAACATCCCATCTAGAAATTAATGGACCCACAAATATACTTGGTAGAAACCAATCAACACAACACTAGTTCTTTGAAAACCCAATGAAACCACAAATCCGAATTAATCTTCCCCTCGAAATCGCTAGTACCCTAAAAGTCCTTTCCTCCAAAATTAATTTTCCCATTGTGCTAAATTATTTGTTTTCCTCTACAAAGATGAACCCATAAACTCTTGATATCATAAATGAATACAAAACCAATCCTTCCTATCATGTAATTCTCTAATCATTCCATAGCAACCACTCCCCATTATTTTTGAAGGGTGCTCCTACTAGAACCATGGATTATAAGTGGCCTAAGTTTGACAGGATTCATATGTAGCATTCGTCAATAAAATTTTGGAATTACATTGACTTTCCTACATGGTTCTAAAGTTTAAAGATCAAACAAGAAGTTGGAAATTTGGTAAATGATAGGCTCCAAATTGTTTGCAAATATCATGGAATTGAAGCTATGTTGGAGTGTTCATTTTCGGTTATTCAAGTATCCTCCATATAAATTCATTTTCTGGGCCTCGAAATATTGAAATTTCAATTTGGGAATTCAAATTTTTATTTTTTAATTTCTTCTACCCAATAACTATTCTTTTCAATGCTAGAGTAGCATATCTTAGTAGTGCAAGGCATGAGCCTACAGATTTGGAGTTTCAAGTTTTCTTTTTGGTATGTCACAATTTCGGTCATTTAATTTAAATAAATGCATGCTAGGCTCCAATTTGTTTTCAAATATCATGGAATTGAAACTATGTTTGAGTGTTCATTTTCAGTCATTTAGGCATCCTTCACTTGAATTCATCTGATATGACCTTGCAATATTGAATACCTTCTCTATTGAAATTCCAATTTGGACATTTGGGCATTTCAGTTTTTGTTCAATTTGTTCTAGCCAACAACTACTCTTTTTAATGCTATAGTAGCTTATACCTATGGAAAATTAGTCATTGCATTTACAATTGGATAATCGAATTCTCTAAGCTCAATTGAATATTACCTAGCATGCACACCAAATCTCATGCAAGACATATTCATAAGGAAATGATACATGCGCACAAATAACTAGACTTAGCCTTCACTTAAAAGTATATCTAGTTGGATGCATCCACATGTTAAATGTGAAATAAGGCCTCTCATGTGAAGAGTCCTAAGTCGAAAGGAATTGTTTAAAATTTGGTTACTATTCAAGTAAACTATCTAGTATATTTCAATAAAATTGGTGTTTTTCATGTAAAGGATTGCAAAGAATGGAGTTATTTTCATATGTTTAGTTGTGGATTACTATCATTAATTGGTCACCTAGAGTTTTGTTGACAATGTTGGACCTGGCAACATGTCAAGGGATCTCCCTAGTAAGAAGTCCCAACTAGACCTCAGACCTTTTGGAGTAGGAGTCCCAGTAGTGGGTAGTAAAACAATTCCTTGATTGCAATAGCGCAGAGAGGTACGTGTGATATATTTTTCAGAACCAAGTGTGCGACATTGCAGCGAGTGAAGTGAGATGCATGGGGGTTCTAACACACGGAGGGGGAAAAGGAAGTGTGCCCCTTAGAAGCTTGTAATAGTATGCAGCCTCAAAGGAACACACAATATGAATGACATCACGAGCAGGAAAGAAGAATAGTCCACAATCCAAAGTGACAGGTTAAACCAACAACACGACTTCAACAAGATTCATACCATCATATAAAAAATAGTGCATACACAAATTCGTAACTTAAACAACATATATTGTTAAGGTGACTAGTATAGTCGAACTATAATAACAAAATATGCATGAAGCCGTGCTGGGTTTGTTATATATATATATATAGATAAAGTGAAAGTTCCATCCATACATACACCATTAACAACCACTAGCCCTAATAGTGGAACACTACAGTCAACACTATCTGCTCCTCCAAAGAGATATACTCACTCTACACAGTGGAGAAGTCAAGGCTCATCACAATACTCTCCAAGCCTTCTCTAACCAATGCCTAGCCAAATCTTGGCTCCCAAAAGCTTTTTTTATGAGTAATGAGGTTCTATATATAGAAAAGGGTGGGGTGACCCTTGATATTCCCCTTTGACTCTTGAACTACCCTCATGACTCTTCATATTACAACAATGGTTGTTCACATTCCACTAATGAAACTTAGAATTTCACTTACAATACATTTACAATAATACAGTTTCCACATATACCCATGTGGGACAAAATAGGCTTGAGTAAGCCTGACAAGACAAACAAAATTTCTCAGGGTCTTGGGGAAATACCAACTCGGTAACCTCCTCGCTCTATTGTGCCCTCGCACTTTTTGATGGTATATTTGTTGAAGTGGACCCTTGCCTCCATGGCTTCTAGGTTTATGGTTCTAAAAACTCTGTCTAGCTCATCTTAAAGCATGCACAACACTGTCCTAAGTGTGGCTGGACCATTGATGTACCTTTGCATGTTCTTTGCACTGAGCTCCAAGTCATCACTGGTGGCTATGCGCATCAACTACTCTATGTACTTTTCAACATCCAGCATGACTTGGTTCTTCCTCATGGCCTGTGTGAGGGTTCTCATGGAAGCGATATTGTGTGTTCACACTATGAAATCTAAACTCCTAAACAACTATGCATAGGAAGCCTCAATGCTAGTGATGAGTGGAGGGAGCTACTCATAATTTCGAATTTGCATCTGAATCCGTGCTTTGTCTATCTTAGCCTATGGCTTCATCTTCTTGTGTAAGTAAATTAGGGCTCCCTTGTACCTCATTGTCCATTCTTGCATGTGCACAATAGCAATGTGAATGTCTTTGAGCATTTGGGCTATCTACGCGAAATACTACTAAAATCCATGTAAATGGACAAACGCTTTGTGCACGGTGACAAATATTCTATACAATGTCCGCATGGTGGCCTCCAAACTCAAGGAAAATTTTAAGGATGGAAAATTTTCTTGAAGTTTAAAAACATTGGCGAATCTCACTAATCCCTAATATGCAAACTATAAATTTTTAATGATATTTGCAAAATTATTCAAATTTATAATGATTTTATATATGGTCTCTATATAATGTTGGCGATTTTTAAGGTAAAATAATTTTATATTCTAAAATTTGGGCGAATCATCTTTTATAAAAATTGGAAATTGGCGAATCGTTTTTTGGAAAAATCATGGAAAATTAGCCCACTGGGCGAACATTAGCCCCTAAAATTTTCCATTTCGACCAAACTTGATATCTCTACCACTATTGCTTTCTTCATTTCTATCATGGCGGATCCTACAGACTGCTCTACTCTTTGCCTAGCCTTTTGCAAGTCCTCCACTATTTGATCATTTTCTGCTACTAAGAACTTGAAGAAGACTCGACCATGGCAACTAGATTCCTTCTAACATCTGGTGCAATCACGCTTTCTTATGTGTGTGCAGGTGATGTATGATCATTCGACAGTTGCTTTCTTCGTGCCTGTACAATGCTTTCTTATGTCTCGTCAAATGCCATACTATACACATCAGTCTCTGGATCATCTCTAAGGAGAACAACTTCTCCTTACTCACTAGGGACTGGTTGTGGTTTTGGAGGTGGTAGAGGCTATGGTTCAAACTCGGATGCCCTTAGCATGAGATCGATGTCTTGGTCTTCTAGCTCATGTTCCATCTCCATGTTCATTACCTCAACCAACTGGTCAACCTGCTACGAAAGTTCCCAAATCTACACCTGCTCACCCTGTTCATCATCTACTGGTTTCTCTATTGTTTCAACCTGTATCTGCACAATTTTCTTTGTCAACGCGCCTTGTCCTTCTTCCTGTTCCTATTTCTGCCTTTCTTCACTATCTCTCCTTCTGAGTTCTTATTCTGCTTTTAACTTCTTCTCTATCTCCTATAATCTCCTTTCTGTCTCTTCCAATCTTTGCTTCTCCCTCTTTTCTGCACTACTCTCCTATCACGTTGTCACATTTTTTCTTCTATCTCCAAAGCTAATCTTTCAACAAGTAGATATTATTTGAACTTGTATCTTTTATCAACCTCTGCGCTCTCGAAAATCTTCCTCTTGCCTTTGTCTTGTGTCGGTTTGCTGGTCACTGCTGCTGTTGTTGTTTCTTGTGGTGTTGTTGCCTACATTGTTGCTTTTGATTCTACAACCATGTTGACTGTTCATTGAGCCAAGAGGAGTTATAGCAATGCCTCCAAGGATCTTCCTCTAGCCAATGACATGCCCCGTGGACCCATGGGAAGTACACCTTCACAAACTAGTTCTTGCATATGATGTGTAGATCATATGGATTGAAAGTATTGGTGCCAAACCTAAACTTCTTCAAGTCCTCGATATCAACATCTGCATCTTTCAATGTATGGATCTTGTACAATCCAATCCACAAAGGAAGAGTAGGCCATGGTGCCTTCTTCCTCCTATGCAGTTTTGCTGACAATCTTGTGGTGATGTGGTGTGAAACCTCTTGCATGACTAACTTGTCTATGGCAAACCTCAGTAGCTCATGTAGATGCTTCTCCATGCCAAACATAGTAATGAAGGTGCCACCGGTGAGGCATACCAATCTGCAATGTTGAGCAATGACTGCATCGCTTCCTGGGACATGCAAGATGGGTCCTATTCAAATATCATCTTGTACAGCGGGGTGATGAAGTGGTCAGACAACCTTGTCATGACTCCTTAGTAGCTGCACTCATAGAGGAACTTGCAATAAAAATTCACAGCTTCCTCTGATGGTGTCCATGTCCAACCCATGCCAAGGAACTACTGTTGGGCACAGATTGCATCAAGCAAGTAAGTGAACATAAATAATCTTGCTTGTCCATCCTTAGGCAGATTCCGGGCATTTGACACATGCACTTTTAGCTGAAGAGCCAACATGTCTGACCAGTTGAAAGGCCTTCCTTCATTTTCCAACTAATCCAACCTAACAACCCAACTCTGCGGGAAGGTCTTTGTGCTCTCTTGGTCATACAAGTGACATGAAAAGATGACCATGAGTTGGTAAGCCTTCCTGAGTGACTTCATCTTGTAGACCTAGTTGGGTGTTATCCTTAACTTTGATGGATCTTTTACCTAATGCTTCAAGATATCTCTTAAGTTGACATTAATGTTGGGAGTGAAGAACAATGCATCCATGTAGTTCACCAACTGTGGCAAGTGATACATCTGATGGTAGTTTTCATTCCTCAAGGTGGCAAGTTGTGTTCCACTTGCGCTGCTCAATGTCGTCATCTCGGGATCAGTATGTGAGACAACCCAATGAATGATATTCGTGCATGGGATGGCGGGGTACTTGCATGCAACCCTATACAAGCCTGACTTATGAATGTTGACATAGACTTGACGATCTTCCATATCTTCCTTGAAAGTGCCTGCAAATATGTCCTTTATCTCTTTCCATGTGATCTTCATGTCCTTCTCTATGAACAGTTGTGTGTCTGCATAGATGGGTATGTTTATTTGCACCTATTCAACCACGTCTCTAGTGCTGCTCTCTATAGTGTCCTTTGATCCATCTCTCTTGGAAACCATGCTGCTTGTACTACTGAGAGACTGCTCAACAACTGATGTAGATGGAGACAAAGCAGCCACTCATGAGAAGCAAATGTCACTTTAAAACAAAATGTACCTCACAGATCGATCATGCAATGAACCAGGTGACTGTTCGGCAAGATTGTATAGTGGTGACTCCGGGAGGCTGGGGAATGTCAGTTGGAATTGTGCATTACGTAGTCCCAACTACCATTGAGATTGATGCTGACTAGAATTGCATAGAGAAAAGTCCTGCTGGGCTGACTGTGGACTGGAATTTCAATGGGCAGTTCAATTCAGCTTGACTGCTGGCTCATAATGCGCATCGCACAATCCTAGTGGGCAAGACTGGGCACTGGCTGCTAGAACAACGTAGAGCATTGCTGGAGGCCAGTGATAGGTAATATTTTGCACAATTCCTGGGGCCAAGGTAGAGCCTCGATTTTAAGAATGTATAGAGCATGCCAATGAAAGCAAGATATGAGCCAAGACAACCCAAATTTGCCCAAGGGTGACTTGAAAACTAGTATATTTGAAAGTGAAAGCAATGGATGGTGCAAACAAGAGTGAATGATCATGCATGCAATCAAAACCGATGAAGGAATCAATCAAACAGATGAACAATGAAGCTGGTTGAGAGGGTCGCCACAACAACGAATATTAGTGAGAAAACAGTGTTATGCATGCGACACTTAGGAAAGACAATGCATAACTTGAAACATCACTTCTATAAGTTAAAATAAAATCAAAATGTGAGTGTTCATTCAAAAATACGGGGAAACAACACTCACACAAGCCAAGGAAATAAAAGCGACATAAAAAGCAGCAAAAGACTTGAAAAACAAAACTTACCCGGAAAAGTTTTGCTCACTGTGCCGAAGGTTCCTAGATGCTTCAGGAATGCCAGAGCTCCAAGCTCAGGTGTGTAGAATTATCCTTGGGGTTTCATTTAAATAGATTTGGAATATTTAGGGTCTATGACGTGCATGCCACAAATCTAGGAAAAGCGACACTTGGTGGGAAGTTTCTAAAATTTACTTTGCATGTAACTCCCAGTGCTAAAAATAGATCCCTTTTTTTTAGGGATCATGTTTTCATTTTTCTTTTTGTTTTTTTGGGGAAGATTGTGCAGTTCTAGAGGGAACCAGGCAACTTTCTGGCACATGCATCAGAAAAGAAACTCAACAATGCTTTTGCACAATTCCTAAGCTGAGTGCCTCTGATTGCCTCCCACGCTCTACGCAATTTCACAACTGAAGACAAGCTGGCAGCTAGGTCTACACAATTCCCGAGCCAAAGTCTAGTGTCTCAATGTTCTGCGTAATTTCTCTGAGCAGGGATATCTGCCAAACTTCTCTGATCATTTCTGGAGAGCAGGGTTGACTGCCAGGCTACTCTACGTAGTTTTTGAGAGGAAGGCTAGTTTCCCTCTAGGATTGCGCAGTTTTCCAAGACAACACAAGAACCAGATGTGAACCAAGTCACAGGGTCAGCTTGTGGTCGGAAAACAAGACAAGTTAGGAAACAAAAGCTATCAAGTGAAAGATAACTTCAAACAAAACACAAGTACCTGAGAAGTGCAAGACATGCTGCTAGGATTTTGAGGAGGGAGGTTCCAAAACGAAGCGAAGTAAAATTTTTGGAGGGTGGTTGTAGCTGCTACAACAATTTTCTTATAATGAGGTTTGCCATTATACATTAATTTCTTGCTTGGAATTTACTTATTAGGCTCCACTATGGCTCACATTCACTTTTAATGTACTGAAAACTACAAAGTTTTCTCTCATCTCAAATGCAATTCAATACTTTACCCTGATGTTTCCATACCATTCACACACTTTGAATGATACACTTGTACAAAAGGTCATAGATTAAAAAAAGCATTTTAATTTTCTTTCAAGTTACTTATATATTTTTCCTTGGGCAGATTCTTACTGGACCTCTTGTGAACAAAGGGCTAAAGGGTTGATTGAGGAAATTTTTAGAGGCAAGAGCGTTGGTGTGATAATGATTAATTTTTTTTTTTAACAAGATTGGGTAGTTGTTATATTACCAAAAAAGGACATGGAGCAAACTCCTATTACATTCTGCTATATTGAGATAATAGCCTAAGCAGTGAGATGAGAACGCAGTCCCATCTCTTGTGCTTGGCTTCAAAACTTCATATTTTCTTTTAACTATTCTAGAATACTGCTTGATAAATTGACCTGCTAAGAAAGCATATTTACATAACATAAATTCTCTGGAATTTATGGCTTATATACTGAATATTCCGGGGCTGCTTAACTACTGTTATTGTTGTTGACTGAATTCTCTCCTTCGCTACTTGTAGTTTTGCTTTTGTAGTAGTCCACTGCTTCTTCCAGATGCTTGCACTTAGCTTTCAGTGCCATGATCTCCTCGTTGTGCACTGACATATTTCTCTTCTGAAAGCTATATTCCATCCTCATTTCATTTCTTAGATCTTTGAGAGATTGTTGTAGCCAATGTATCATGACCTTGTTTCCTTTGCATGCTGGGCATGAGTCGTTCCTAGCTGCCTTTTCAATGGGATTGAACTCCATTTGATTTTTTCTTCTCTTACTTTGCTGCTACTGCTAGCACTTCTTTGGTCCTGTGATGCACTTATTTGTTGATTGCTGTCTAGATTTTTGTGTAGAGCTATTCCCACCAAGCTTATGCAGCTGAGAGGGAGACTGCGGATTTGAAGGGGCTGGTGATAATCAACAAAGAATGTGGCAAGCTGCTGTAGATGTTGCGTGGTGCTTTGAAGTTTGGTAGTGAATGGAGGGTTGGAACTAAAAAGAGCCTGTGAATTTGGAGAGAATGGAGGGTATAGCATGCTGCAGGGGAGACTGTAAGGCAGCTTGAGGAATGAGAGAGAGCAGAATGCTAGATAATCGATATGGGAGTAATGAGGGGATGATGTAAGATAGAGAGCCAAAGAGCATAGAGCTAGATAGGTAGAGAGCTGGTGATCAGAGACAGGTTGGCAAGGAACAAAGGGCGGAGAGCCTGATAGGTAGAGTGTTAGAAGAACTGAGAGCTGAGCACTCCTAATGGTCCGCGGGGTAGTCTGTGAAGAGGAGAAGATAGGTAATGCACAGAGAGCAGCTGCACCTGTTGTCTAGAGAGTGGCTGCGCTGAGAGAGTGCTGGGCTCAAAGGATTATAGTGAAAAGACAAGGGCTAGTCACAGGGCTTGGGAAATTTGAAGCTTCAATGCAAGGACTACAAATCACATTTCACTCACCGATAAGCTCTCTAATAATAAATTTCATATGCTCTGTTGTCTTACCTCTATTCTTATAGTTGGGTCAATCAGCCCATGCAATGAATTTGGGAGCTGCCATTTGAGTGCACTTCTCCTCATTGTCTCGATATTCTCCTGAGCTGTGATTTGTTTGCTCATGAACCTTGTGACTTAGATTGCTTTCTCTGATAGTGATCATTTGCATATCCTTGTTTCCATGCTTTTTCCTCTGCCTACCCATGCTTTTCTAAGATTCCTTTGGGCTCTGTGTTTTTTGATTTGCTACATTTTTTGTTTTTTTATTTTCTCCCTGATTTAACATGATTTTTCCCTCTATTTTCCAAAACTTTAATCTTATCATATTCATTTTGATCTTATGGCACACAACGGTAATATTCTTCTTTGTTCTCCCGAACTCTTCCTTCATTTTTCTCCACTGCTTGATCTGCATAGTGATCCGCCTGCTCATTGTGAAGTCTCAGTATATGTTTGAAGGTTACATTGCTAGAGTCTTCTAAATTCCTTCTGATTCTTTTGATGATCCTACTCATGAACTTGTTGCTTGGGCTTTTGTTTCGGACTATTTCCTCAATTATGATGGTTGAATCTCCCAAGATTATTGGATTGTGGATTCCTATTTTTTTAATTATTTTTGTCCCCATTAGCAGGCTATAAGCTTCAGCCTTATTATTTGAGATTTGTCCCAATCCCCATTCATATGTGACAATTTTTTCCCACTTGGGTCAAAAATTATTCCCCTTGCTCCTGCCTTTCTAGGATTATTCTTGGAGGCTCCGTCAAATTGCATACAATATCTTTTTTGAAGTCTTTTCCAACTTTCGATTTCCTCTTCAGTGATTCTTAGTTTCCAATTTTTTCCTGAGCTTTCTTTTCTCTATCCTTTTTTACCATTGTTTTTTATGATGGCTTTACTGAGCCAGTCTCTTTCTTCTTGTTAGAGAATACTATAATCCGTTGGAGCAGTTCCTTTTTCATTGAGGATTTCTGAAGTTAGTTGCCATGTTTTTGATAAAGTTTCCCCAATTCTAGGATTTTGGTTTTTGAAGATGCACTTATTCCGAGTCAGCCAAATTTGCCAACATAGGACTGTTGGGATGGATTTCCATATTCTTATAATAGTCACTTTCTTCTTTGTTGCATATGGGTAGGCTTTCTCTAGAGTGTTGAGGAATTCCGGCAATGGTTTCCCAGAGTCTATATTCACTTCCAGCCAGCTCAATAGCTGCTCCCAACATTCTCTTTAGAATTTACAATCCTGAAATAAATGTTGAATGATTTCTTCAGCCTTCTGGCATAATGGGCATCTTGATGGCCCTTGGATGCCTCTTTTTTTAATATTTTCACTAGTTAGGATCTTTCCTTTTAATAGAGTCCAAATGAAAATTTTTATCTTCGGAAAACTTTTAGATTTCCATGCTATTTTCCATGATTCCCAATCTTGCTGATTGGTTTGATCTTGGAGAATTTTATATCTAGTTTTGACTGTATATTGCCCATTACATGGGTCCCAAGGGTAATTATCTTCCTCATCAAGATGAATTGGTGCTGCCCCCTTTAAATGCTACTTTATTTTGCTCCATTGTCCTTCCAGATTTGTTGGTATTGCTGGCCTTTTCCATTCCTGCCATTCCTTCTAATTCCACAGGGAGATTGAGCGTAATGTATTAAAGCCTTTCCCTCTCATCCACTCTTGTATGCAAGCCATTTCTAGTTGATCCTATAATGGGTCTTTTCCCATGATTCTGTCCTCCCAAATTGATGTTTTTTGACAATTTTCTGGAGTTTTGGAAATGTGATTGCTCATTATAGGAATGACACTTTTGACTAGCTTCCATACTTGGGTGCTTTGTCTTATTGGGATATTTCCATTCAGCAGTTTCTCCTTGGAACCATTTAGTTATTTTTTTATGAAGGATTTTTTCCACCATCTGTCTTTACCTGTTATGAGTCTCCAAACTATTTTCATTCCTAGGGATGCATTCATGAGCCCAAGTAACTGAATGGATAGGCTTCCTTGTTCATATGGAAGCACTACTTGTTCCCACCTAACCAAACTGATTTTTTTATTTTTCTGCTTCGCACACTGTCATAGAAAGCTTCTTAGAATTAATTCCATCTATTTGTGGGTGCCTGCTGGTGCCATGATTAGTGCATATTGATAGATTGGTAACGCAGCAAGGAGAGCCTTAATTAGTATCACCCTTCCGGACATATTTAGCCACATCATTCCCCAATTCTTTATTCTGTCTTGCATTTTTCCAATTTTTTTTGTCCATATTTCTGACTTCATGCTCTCTCTCGATATTGGTAGTCCCAGATAAAGGAAGTGATTCTAGCTTTCCTGTGCTGGGATTTCCATGATTTGTGAAATTCTTTGCATGGTTCTAGGTGGAATATTCCACCCATAGATCTTGAATTTTGTATTATTCAATAGCTCACCTAACACCTGTAGAAATGCATCCAGTGTTTTTTTGAATCTTCTTGCTATTATTGTTGATGCTCCTCCAAACAAAAGTGTATCATCTACAAACAAGGAATGGTTTATGGTTTTTATTCCTTTTGTTATTCTCAGTCCTGTGATAGTTCTTTCTTTCCTCTAAGTTTCCAATGCTCTACTTAGAGTTTCTGCCATTATTATGTAGAGAAATGGGGATAGAGAGTGGCCTTACCTGAGGCCTCTTTTGCTTTGAAAAAATTCACTGGGTCTTCCATTGATGAGGGGGGCGATCCAGGGAGTGGAGATGCATTCTTGTATCACTTATATTATTTCTTTTGAGAATCCCAGTTTCTGGAGTATAGCCATTAGATATGGGTGGCTGACTCTATCGAAAGCATTTGCCATATCTCGTTTGATTATCATACCTTTTTCTTGCTTTAGAATACTGGAGTGGACAACTTCCTGAACTATTATGACATTGTCAATGATTTGTCTGTTTGGGACAAACCCTCCTTGATTTTCTGAGATAATTAGATGCAGCACTTTCTTGATTCTATTTGCCACTATTTTTGTTATTATCTTGTAGGAGGAGTTGCACAGAGAAATGGGTCAAAACCTATTGAAGGTGGAGGGGTTTGCTTCCTTTGGGACCAAAGCAAGATAGGAAGATCTTGTGTGGCTTCCCATTTTTTTTTTAAACATTCTTTTCCATTCTTAAAAAATCCTTTCTGATTGTATGCCAATGATTTCTATAGAAAGCTATTGTAAATCTGTCTGGCCCAGGCACTTTATCCAGATGCAGACTCCAAATGGCCTCCACAATTTCTTCTTCTGTGAGATCCTTGCACATATCTTTGTTTTGTTCTTTTTTGATTTTCCTTTTTGTATGCTGCAAGATTTCTTCATATTCAGCCGTTTCTTCTGTTGCTGACAGTAAGTTTTTGAAGTGCTTGTAAGCTGCTTTTTTTATTTCTTCTGCTCCTTTGACTTCTTGATTTTCCACTTGTATTTTTTCTATCTGGTTTCTAGCTCTTCTAATTTTCATATTGTTGTGAAAAAATGGCATATTCTTGTCCCCTACCTTGAGCCAGAGGCTTTTGGATTTCATTCTAGCCTCTTCCTCTTCTTTCATGTTTTCGCTGTATATCTCCCAGAATATTTCTTTCTCTTTTAGGTAGTCTTGCTTGATTTATTCTTTACATTCTTTTGCAGCCTGCATGCTGTCTATTTTCTGTTGTATCTCTTTTTTTCTTTTCTTTTTTCATTTCATTTAATCTTGCCCATTCCTTTAGCTTAGATCTTACATTTTTTAATTTTGTCTCCCATATGTACTGTGGTGAGCCTGATATTCTTGGTTCCCATGCTACTTTAACTAATTCACTGATTTTTGTGCTACTTTCCTAGATTGAGTTGTAGCTGAACGAGAGTGGGCCTTGGTTTTCCATTTTTCCCAATGCTATTACAACCCGTTTATGATCAGAAGCTATAGTGTGAATGATTTTTGATTTGATAGAGTTGTACATTGCTACTATGTTTTCTTGGATCAAAATTCTATCCAATCTTTCTTTTATGTTACTTTTACCCACTATCTTGTTATTCCAGGTATATTTTCCATTATTTGGAGGAATATCCAGAAGGTTGTGCTATTCCATTATTTCTTCTAAAGAATCCCTAGATGGATCCACTTGATAGTTTCCTCCAAACTTTTCCTCTATACTTCTAACCAGATTTAAATCTCCTCCTAGAATTATTTTCCCAGCTTGTGTTTCTTGTAATAATTCCTTCATTGTTGCCCAACACTGTTCTTTCTCCTTATAGTGATTGGGGGCATATATATTTATCACCCTGTATTTATCTTTTGTGCTGATCCTCCTTAGATCAATTAAAATCCAGTGCTACCCTTTTTTTTTCCCATTAATTCCCATATTCCTTTTTTCCAGATTGTGCATATTCGTCCTAATGCTCCTATTGCCTGAATTGCTTCCCCTTCATATTGCCTGAACTTTTTTTTTTAAGATTTTCCGATTCTTGATTGTTTACTTTTGTCTCCTGGAACATGAGGATATCTAGGTTTTCTTTTGTCAGAATATCTCTTGTTGCATTTTCCTTAAAAGTTGTCCCCATTCCTTTAGAATTCCAGGAGACTATTATCATTATTTACTTGTTGGGTGGTGCATGGTTCCTTTGAACTTATGCTGGCTTTTCTCTATATTTCCTGTGCTTTTCCCTAGGTAAGTATCCATAGGTTGTTGTGTTCCTAGAGCCATTTCTTTTGCTGTTGCTTCATCCCTTATTTCTTTATTTGTCTTTCTTCTAATTTTTTTTTTTATTTTCTGCATTTGGGAAGGCTTCTTTTGCTTGTGTGCTGTTTAATATCATGTCTACTGAAGGAGGAGGAGAGAGGTGAGTTGAACCTATGGGGGAAAGAGGGGACTGCAGGGGGTTAGGGGAGAGAGGGGTTCTACATCTAGATATAGATCTGGGTCCAGGGGACGGGGATCTGAAGGGAGCAGTGGATCAAAGGGGTTGTGGCTGGTTAAGACTGCTTTTGACGAAGGGTGAGCTTCAACAGATGATGAGGGTTGAGAGGAGGGCTGGACTAGTTGCTTGTTAGCTGTCTTTTTTCCTTTGACCTGCTACCATTTATTTTCCAGATCCTCGACCTTTTCACTTTCATTTTCCTTGTTTTTTGTACATCTATTTGGAAAATGACCGTATTCATGACATACCTTGCATTTGAAGGGGATTTTCTCATAGTCCAGCTGTTGTATGTGCATCCACTGATCCACTTTTATTTTGATAGCTTCTAGGATACCTTTCGCTAGATCCACTTCCACGCAGATTCAGGCACATGCATGCATGTTTTCTTTAGGCTTGCATCTGTCTTTGTATTTCCCAACTACGTTTCCTATGGCTTTAACTAAATCATATCCCATCTAGTGAAGGGGAAGATATGACAATCTTACCCATACTTGTACAGCATTTGGAACATCCATTTCTGGATCAAAGTCTGGTGTCCATCTATTCAGATACAATCCCCTTGTATCCATTAAATACAGACCATTCCTGAATACTAGATCACGGTCCTCTTTGGTTTCAAAATGGGAGGTGTAATAACCATTACCACAGAACTTGATTGAGATCTTCCCATTTACTGATGCAGCCCAGTTTCTTTCTACCCACTTTTGTATAGTCTTAGGTGATGGCTACAACCCAATAAATTGCCTTACTAATCCTCGTTCTACCAGGGAGAGTGCTACTTTTCTAGGGAGTGCTGGAGGAAGAGATATTTCTGGTATTTCTTCCATTCTTTTAACAAACTTTGAAACTGAAGGTTGGTTCTTTCTGTTACTTCTATTTCTTGCTGGTGATCTGAATGATGTTCTTCATCCTCTGATGGATCCATCATGCTCAAGCCTCAGCACCAAAAGGTCACTGAGGGCCAATACGAACTAAGGAGTATCTGCCTGCTGAATGCTAAAGCTGTGATCTCGCCTTCCAATGCTTGTCGAGATATCCTCAGCAGCAGGGGCCACTGAGGTGTAGTAGTTGCTGCTTCACACTAGGAGCTGCAGTAGCAGCTAGGGCTGCATGCGATCCTCATCAGCTACTCTCCATTCCATCTCTTTATGTGATAATGATTATACTTGTTTACTTTGGGACAATATATTTTAGGATATACCTTTCCATTGGATGAGGATGGAGTGTGTCAGCTTCCCCTCAAGTTACTATTTTTGTTTGTTATGAATCTTGAATGGCTTTCATTTTCCCATGATAAAAGAGAATGCTGCATTAAGAAAAATTGTGGATCATCCCACCAGTGATGTAATTGTGAGATTAAGGATAGGTGATGGAAAAGAAGACTTGTTTAACTACCATGAAGAAAAATTAGTAAAACAAAACAAATATTTTGCGAAGAATCTTTCAGATGACTAGCCCATATGACAATTTCTAAAATTACGTAGAACTTTGCTGCTGCGAATCTAAATATAATCATCATTTGAACATTTTAAGGATTTTTTATATGGACAACATCCTAGTGATAAGTTTATGGTTACATGTAAAAATGACTCTTGGCATTTTGAAAGCAACCACCAAACATGGTACTGATTGAATAATTTCAAAATGTGTTCAATATTTAGAGACAGTTCCCTTAGAAGAATATGAATAGAAAGAAATTATAAAAGCCCTTCCATAGCTAGGTTTAGAAGTCATTCCCATCGTTTCTAGACTTCAATTAGTTGACTTAGAAGTGGTAAGAAATGTGTTTCTCTCTACCACACATGCTCAAATTCAAGTTGACATAAAGCATTCTCATTTACATGCTTCTCCGGATGAACTCAAATCTTCTGCACAAGAGTAGTGAGAGTATATGATTGTTGAATATGATGATGTGCCTCTACATAGAATAGATGACAATGCAAAGTATGAAGTAAAAAAACATCTATGAGAGTTGTTTGCCATTTTTGAAAGTAAAATGCATCTTTGTTATCTCATACAAAAGATGTCCTATAAGACCACCAAAATCACATTCTAAGATTTTTGGCTAACTTCTTATGGTTGTGTCATATTTTACCTAAGATGGATCCTTTAACTGAATTTGTCAGCAAGTGGATAAAAGCTTCAAATATATTTATTTACAAAATGAAGGAGATAACATTCAGTTCATGCCTCTGGGAAAAAAATTGAACTTTATTGAAGTTACAAGAAAGGTTTTGGAGGTAGTTGGGTATGAAAATGTAACCCTTTCTTCTCCAAGCCAAACACATTCATTGAAACTTTGGCTACCATTTATAAGGGAGACAAAGCCACAACTTGACCTACAATTGTTTTATGATAAAATGCCTTACCAAATGGATAATGATCTCTGTCAAAGCATAGAATATGTGCTCATTTCCCTGGTTCTGGCATTGCCTTCTAGCGATCAAGTTGAGAATTTAGGTGAACAGCTTAAAACAGAGCAAGAAATATGCCTAGATTTAAGTGAAGCTTTTGGAGTGTGGTGTTATATATACAAAGCAAAAAAAAGGACACCATCTTTGGGTTTGATCGGTGTTAATACCAACAATACCTCTACCACTAACAATGTTTGCCATTAATATAATTAGCTTCAAACATAGCAAGCAAGACATCCATATTTAAGTGAAGCTTTTGAATTGTGGTGTTATAGATGCAAGGCAACAAAGAGGAGATGGCTTGTATTCACTGACAGAAATTTGGGGCACTCATTACATGATTCAAGATGGTTAAATAAAGGACCATATAATACTATGTACAATTCACCTTAAATTGATGAATTCACAGAGAAAGGAAGCCAATCAATTAAACTAGATGGAGGATTGAGATCATAGTAAAAGGAATCATTAAATCACTGGAATTTCACGTAAGGTTTAGAGAAAACTACACCATACATTCGAATTAACCTACGAAGTTGAAGGAAAGAATTCATTTGTTTTTAGAATAGAAAATCAATCCCCATCTGGGCATTCCAAAACAAAGTTGCTTCTTGGGCATGTATCTCTACTATTCATTAAATGGACTTGGTAGAATAGTGGAGTATCCCAGTGGCAGAGGTAGGTCTAGTTACTTTCCTAGAACCCTAGGTTTGTGATACTTACTACAGTGAACACTGGAGGGTTTTTTGTAATATTAATCCAGTTGGTAGTAAGTAATCTAGCTTGGGGAAGGTTTGAATTATTCCTATTCCAAATTTGGAGGGGGCATGAAAACCACCTTGGAGATCCAGTTTTTTTAAATTTTCCTTTTCTACTTGAGTTTGATGTCAAATATTATTTTTGTTTTTTGTTTCTTTAAGTGTTATATACACACACAACTACAAGCACATTCCCCCCACCTAAGCTATAGCGAAGCTTGCTTCTCTTAGCAAAACGAAGACAACTGATATTCATTACATATAAAGGAATCTAATTTAGCAACACGACATGATCATGTTTGCATCTATTACACACCTACTGCAAAATAGGAAATAAACAATCTATTGTTTCCTCCAACTCACCAATAGGAACTTAAATCAACTCGTGCCTAATATGATGCATTTAACAATACTTACCTATTGCATATAGATAATATAAATAACATCAAGTATAGGTTGATCCTAAAGCTTAAAAGCATTCTTTCACTTTTATCCAACAACCCTATCCACAACATCATTATGTTCTACAATTGCAATGCAAGGTTCAATAAAAAAATTTAAAGGATTTTTGTAAACCTCTTCCATCATTTGCTTTGTATCACCCTCAATTTCCACAAGACACCACCTTATAGGACATTCTACAAACTTCAGAGTTTCTCACCTATTACAAAAATATTTCCTTACTTTAAAGTTTAGATTTGGTGGACTCTTATCATTGGTTCACAAGTTACAACCCACTTTAGCATCATTCATCACCCTAAGCTTCCCTTCAAGATAAATATGCTTTCCATTGGCATTTTTGTGTGTGCATCAAATGAGCATCCATAATGTCATCAACGAATGTCATGAGCCAACATTGGACACAAAGATCCTAATCAATGATGCTATGGATATTGTTTTAGAATTTTAGGTTCCACTAGTTGCAGATGAGGGTCATTAGATTTCCCAACACCAAATGCAACATTTTCCCTCTCTCCTAAAAGCACTAGATACCAATGCTTCTATTGTTTAGAGAAATGTCAGAGATTCTAATTCTAAGTTTTTAGCATATGTATTTCTCATTATTATTTTGGTGGGATGGTATTATTGTGGATTGATGCAAAAGTGTTTTGGTTTCCTATTCTCATGGACTATTTGAAATCTTATATCTATCTGTCTCTCTTATTGTGCTTCATTGCTAATTTTTAGGATCTTGTTGAGATTTTCTCTCCTAGTTTGTTGAGTTAGTTTTCTTGATGTAAAGCTATGCAAACTTAATTTATTAATGAAAAAATAAATTAGAGATTTTGTTTCCCACTTTAGAATTAAACTCTGCTAACAAGTGGGATTTCACACATCTAACATATTACTAATTTGAGTATTAATAGATGGAGATGCGTTCCTTCATCTTTTAATAATTGTAGGTATTCCAACACTAGATGTGAAAATACCCCCAAACATTTGTTCTTCATCGTTATGATTTGACTTCTTATCCAATAATTGGTATAGTGTGTTCATTTTGGTTACAAGATCATTGCAACTGTACAAGAACATCATTTTTCTCAAATAAATTGTACCAAAACAAAATAAACACTTATATATTGCACAACCTTTAATTCAATGTATGAATAAAAAATTATACTAAGGTAAAACAAAAGCTACTCATCGAGAATTTATGGGAAAATGGTAATAAGATAAGATAATTTTGTTGATGTCCTATGGATGACAACAAAGTTGATCAATGAGACTGGAAAGTATAGCCAACATAAATTACACAAATGCATCTAAAATCCTGAAATATGTAGGATGAAAACAAGAAGACTCAAGATTATCATCTGGAAGTCAAATAATGTGCTAGTAAAAGGAAGTATTTTTCCTTTGAATAGATGAAGCATAAAATAGGATTGAACATGTTTATTTATTTCAAAAAATGCAAAATAAATTAGCAAACTAATTTATTCAAAACCATTTTCCCTTTTAAATGAAAGGAATGTAACATACCTCTCTCAGTCAATAAGATGGAGAAATTTATCTTCAAATTCTCGACAAAGTTCCAGTGCAATAACACGTGTTCCTTTAGAAGTCTGCACCAATTGATCACCTAGCCCACTAACTCACCTTCAACAACTTGTGATCAACCCTCCAACCTGATATTTAAAAAAAAAAATTAATAACAAGGAAACATGTACCGATTGTTCATGAGTATGACTACTAACAATGATTTAGTTTCAAACATGTTGAGTTCCAATTTAAATGATGGACCATATTTTTGTATGCCAAAATTTCATATAAACTACAATTTTTAGATTTTTTAAGATAACATATACTCTAAAATTACTGCATTTCATATTTTAAAATAGGATACATATCTACTTTACTTCTAACAACTTTGAAGAGAGATCACATTTATATGATGCCGCATTGTTGTTTGTACAAAAATCATTTTGATTGACACAAATTTGATTTTGAGGAAGGCCGGTTATTATGACATGTATATGGATATTTCATTAGTTGTGAGACTAAAACTACAATGTGTTATTGGAAGGATTGTGGATTTGTATCATGCTATGTACTATTGAATTGGCCTTACTTGTATTGTTGTTGGTGAAATCAACTAGTTTGTTTACAATGTGTGCATTCAATATCAACTCTATTTGAAAAATGAAGAAACCTAGAAATACAATCATACTAGTATAGAATTCAATTTCTTCACGTGCTCTTTTCAACCCTAAGGGTAATTTTCCAAAAAGGAATATTACATCAAACCACGCTCGGGCAGTCCAAAGCGTCAATATGGAAAATCATTATGTAGCTACTCCTGAAGCATATTCCTCAAATAAACATAAAATACTTTTAGTCAGCTTCCTAATTAAAGCTTTCATTGTGCTATAAGAATATTATTTGAAACAAGATAGTTGCACTGCCTATCACTATCCACAATGGCCCCTGATGTAACAACCCTGGTGAAAATTCCATGTAAAATATATATAAGGCCATAGTGATGGGACACGTATTCCAACCTGAATGGTGGGGAAAACATCCCAGTGGGTGTCGATTCATTTTATTATTGCTAAGGAAACTGGCAAACGCAATGGCAAAGGCTTTGGAAAGGCATGAGGCATTTATTGGAATTTTATTTATGAAAATAATAGAAATTAGGACAGACGGAAGGTGAAAGGTCACAAGTTTCACGTGAAGAGGAAAATGAAGGAAAATAATGGAAAATGAAGAAAACAAAGGCCTCATTAATAAAAAGGCTTTTGAGGATCAGTGGGAAAAATTTGGTCAGTTTAGTGTTGGAGTTCTCTTCTATTCTCTCTCTCTCTCTCACTCATACTCTTGGATACTTAGAGTTTTCTTGGAGCACTCTTGGAGGTTGTGGCATACTTTAAGTTTTGGAGCAAGTAGGCAAAGGAAGAGCAGGAAAGCTTCAGAGGGCATTGGTATCAGTGTCTACAATGGGTTTTTCTTGTAGGTATCAAGTTGCATGTATGTTTTCCTCACTAGTTTTGGCATGCATGGCAAATGCATGTGGTTTCTTGGTTATGATCTATCATTGGCATGGAGGATGGTTGGGATTGACAGTAGATTTTCCTAGTCTTGCCATTTTCTCGATAGTCATGGTGTTGTGGGTTTAATTTTTTTTTTTTGGTTGGTTCTCATGTTTCCTTAGCTTGGGTTGAGTTATTAGTTCCTAGACTCCTTGGTTGGACAAATGCTCTGGAGCCCCGTAATGGCTTGGGTTGAGTTACTACTCATGTAGTATTGGTTGGACAAACGTTTTGGAGACCTGTAACAACTTGGGCTGGGTTACTAGTTCCGTAGCCTTAGTTGGACAAACACTCTAGAGCCCTCAGTGGGTTGAGTTACTCCCATAGCCCTGGTTGGACAAATGCTTTGGAGCCTGGTAAAATATGTGGGTTGAGTTACTGGTCCCATAGCCTTGGTTGGAAAAATGCTTTGGAGCCCGGTAAAAGTTGTGGGTTGAGTTACTAGTCCCGTAGCCTCGGTTGGAACAAAAAATCTGGAGCCCTAGAAGGCTGAGATAGAGATTGATCTCATGTTGGTTTTGTGATGTCCGATCATGAGGTGGAATCATTGTTTGATGGGATGAGGTGGATGGCCTCTGGAAGCCCTGGATGAGTTTTTATTGATGTGTTCTAACAAATCCCACATTCTTGATTGTAATATGGCATGGGGGTGAATGGATGAAAAGAGATTTGGCTCGGTCATTCTATGGTTGGGTGCAATGTGGAAGTCCCATCCCGGGTTTGGATTTTGAATCATTAATGAAAGCTTATTTCTCCTTGTACCTTTAAGAACATTATGATGGATTATATATGGTTTATACGTCTGTGATTTCATTAGTATTTATGTCCCTATTATATTGGTTATTTACATGTTTTATGACATCAGCCATGAGTGGCTCTCATCATGTTCTTACTTGTTATTGAATGATCAATGTAGTTATGACCTAATGGATGAAATGATAGCTAATGTGATAAGGAGACAATGCTTCATAGTGAATATTAGATAAGTATGAGACCCCTATGCTGAGATCTATTATTTACACCTATAGGTTGCATATTTACTAAGTGTTTGAAAAAATGTCTGTCATGGTTAGACTTGGTTAGATCGAGCCCCTGATGAAGTTTTGTGATAGAGGGTTTGATGTCTTAGAGAGTCTCATCGAGTTCTAGGCATTGGTTTGGAGACTAACCCTAAAAAGCTGGCTTAAATCTCGCAGTCTCTGGCATAGAACTCGCTGATAGAGACTGTAATCTCTCCCTTGCAGGCATTGTGGGACCGATTATAGGTTTACAGTTGATCTAGATTTAATTCATGTAAATGCTAGGCTAACACAAAGGATTGGGCACATGGAATGGTGGAGTAGCTCTTGGGGGTCCTGAAGCACCTGAGAGAGGTATGTGTGTTGTGTTTCCGTCGATTCCATTTCCTTAAGGTTACCTAGGACATTTAATCATGCCATAGTAGCCTCTTGTCACATGTTTAACCTGGTTGGCTGGTAGCTTGGGTAGAAGTGGGAGGAGAGTGTTACACCTCATATCATCATACCAGAAATTCCATAGAGAAAATTGTCAAAATCTATATGAGCAGTGAAATGTAATTTTTCTTAGGAGATTAGAAAAAAAGAATGGTCCACCATAGAAAGAGGTATCTTGAAGAAAATCATCAAGGACCGGTTACAAATTATAAAAATAAACTACATATTATCATAATACAGACCGCATATAAGCAGTTGACGAGGACCTAGCTATGTCAGTGAAAGTGGATTGTCTAGTTAATAAATACAAAAAGGTGACAAATGAACAATTACATGATGAAGTGGGGGAAAGACATGGAAATCCATTTCGGAAAAGTTCAAAAAATCATCCACACCTAAAAAAGATTTGGTTCGAAACGCGTCAGCAATACACTTCTAATGTGATTTCTACATAAATATTTCCAATTATTCATGCTATAGATCAGAGAAACCTGAATTTAAAAAAAAACACTATCTAATGAATAATTGAATAACAAATCTATATTTTTTATTAAAAAATTAATTTTCAATTTTAAAAAATAATTATTCCAAAACATGAAAAACATGTATTGATACATTCACAAAGAGAGATTTACATTAAAATTCTAAAGGACATCTTCATTGACATTATTCCACACATATATCTCTGCTTCTTCTAGTTTACCATTTATCACATTCTCTCAAACAACCTGAGATCAGTTCCCAGAGTCGATTTGTCCCCCAAAAAAATTATATTTCATTTTACATCTTTAACATGGTTGAAAAACCCTGGCTTCGGGTTAAATGCCATTCATGGGTGCAAAACCAAAGTGTGAAACCTCACAAAGATCCATCGATATGTCCAAAGCTTATTTAATATGTACCACTTGCTTTATTTAATGTGTACCGCTTGCTTCATTATGTAACACCGTAAACAAAGGACTATACAGCAGTCACGACAAAATGCACCCACATTAGCGACCTAGGGGAGGGTCGCCATTACATGTGCGCCCTCCCCGCCACGTCACAAAACCACAAGTAAAACCACATGGAGCCGATACTACACCTGTCCATCGTGGAGCTCCATGTGTTGGCCATCGTATCATTGCATAAAACTTTGTGTTCGCGCCATTTCACATGTTTGTTTGGGGTCATTGCTGCGATGTTCCATTTTCCCTTTGTCTTTCTGCTCGAGGCCGATTGTTGGGCGAAGCCCCCCGCCGAAGATGGTGTGGGATGGCCCCAGAACCTGCGCGCTTCGACGTTTATTCGTGTGATGTTCGAAGTGTTTGTTTGGTTGACAAGGTTTGTGTACCTACGCGCTTCGCCTGGTATGCAGGTGTTGGTGCAAATGTTTGCTGGAGTTTCAGGGTTTGTGGTTGGAACAACGGTTCTGCTTTTCTTGTGCTTTTCTGCCTGTATTTCTTGGCCGTTCTGGAATGCCGGTGGTTTAGCATGGAATGCCAGTTGTTTAGCATTTCTCTGGTGCTTGTCTTATTCGGTGATTTTGTTGTTTGGGGAGGAGTCGGTTGTAGTTTTACTGAGCTCGAGTTAAAATAAGAATTTGTTGTTAATTTGGTGTTTTGTGCTGGTGTTTTGGTGGTTTTCTATTCCCTAATGCCTTTTTCTTCTCGTTGCAGGTGTGGAAAAGGTCGTTGCAGGTGTGGAGAAGGTCTGGCGAGTTTCGGGGAAGGTGGGGGAGGTCGGCGACCATCCATGGCCTGTATCCAGTAGGATTTTAATCCTACTAGCAATTTCTCTGTGTTTTTCAACACAATCAACTCTATTTGGATATTTTGTAAACTTTCTATGGCATTTTATGGCATTTTTTTGAGGATTTTTTTTGAGGATTTAGGGTTTTTGGATATTTGATGCTGTTTTTTGTTGAAGGTTTAGGGTTTTTGTGGAAATTTCGTTTTTTTCGCTGTTATTTTTGTTGTTTTCGCTATTATTTTTGCCGTCCCGTGCTATCCTCGACCATCCTGTGCCCCGACCGTCCCGTGCCATCCTCGGCGGAGGGCTTCGCCCCACAGCCAGACCCAAGCAGAAAGACAAAGGGAAAATGGAACATCACAGCAATGACCCCAAACAAACCCTCAAAACTCTCTGTCGCTGCTCTGAATTGACTTGCATAACTTGTCTTCACCTTGTCCGTGAAAGCTTTTTTCAAGAACTTCACTCTTTGTATTTTAAATGAATCCTCGAAACCCTCTGTTGCTGCTCTCAGTGGACTAATTTGAGTATATTTACAGTTTAAGCAAATTTGGGGTTATTTTGGGTGCGTTGAAAATAACAAATTCTTTAATGGCCATATGTATGGGGCAGTATAAGTCTACCATTGCAGTTATCTAACTATGAGCATATATAGCTTCCCTGCATTTATATCTACGAACAAATTAGTTATTTGTTGTTGCATATATAGCTTCCCTGCATTTTGATAGTACCCTGAATTTAATACGATTGTTGCTAAACGTGGATTCTATCATCATAATTGAATAATTCGATCCAGAATTATTTTTGGAAATCTAATTTGATGTGACCATAAAATAAATAAACAAATAAGGAGTTCACACATTTTACAGTCGATTCCAAAACCAGTTACTCATGGTTACAGAGATAAGAGAATAAATATTTTTAGTAATGAATTATGTTCTCATACATAAAATGCATTTCAATAACTAACCCTGCTCGGGGTCCAACGATAAAACTGTACTATATCAGTGACTTTTCATTTTAATTTAATTAAGGATGTGGATCCTGTAAATGAGCAAATATGACTTATTCCTAGGTCCCGTTGATTCAGTTGTTCACTTCAAAGTTCTAATGTATATTAGTATCTGATATAATAGTTTACTCATTATGTGAATATCTGAAGTAGTCTTTGTTTCCAGCCCGTCTTGGGGTTCACTGACTAGCTATTACAGAATACAATGGGTAGAAATTGCTTTGTAAGCATTATGGTTGAAGCATGAGCTATCAATTTGAATGATGTTCCTTTAGATAACGGTCCACTTATTGGAGCCATAAGTGAGTTCAAAGATTTGTACAGTGCTGCAAATTTGATGCCTTCATGTTGAGATCGAAGGCATCCTTTTGGAAAAATCTCACCATCATCTTTTTCTGTAGAATTCATGTAAAGAAAACTAGGTATAATCTTAATGATCGAGATATCAAGTTGAATGGTGTTCCTTTAGATAACGGTCCACTTATTGGAGCCATAACTGAGTTTAGAGCTTTGTACAGTGCTGCAAATTTGATGCCTTCAATGTTGAGATCGAAGGCATCCTTTGGAAAAATCTCACCATCATCTTTTTCTGTAGAATTCATGTAAAGAAAACTAGGTATAATCTTAATGATCGAGCTACCAAGTGGAATGATGTTCCTTTAGATAACGGTCCACTTATTGGAGCCATAAGTGAGTTTAGAGCTTTGTACAGTGCTGCAAATTTGATGCCTTCAATGTTGAGATCGAAGGCATCCTTTGGAAAAATCTCACCATCATCTTTTTCTGTAGAATTCATGTAAATAAAACTAGGTATAATCTTAATGATCGAGCTATCAAGTTGAATGATGTTCCTTTAGATAACGGTCCACTTATTGGATCCATAAGTGAGTTTAGAGCTTTGTACAGTGCTACAAATTTGATGCCTTCAATGTTGAGATCAAAGGCATCCTTTGGAAAAATCTCACCATAATCTTTTTCTGTAGAATTCATGTAAAGAAAACTAGGTATAATATTAATGATCTTTTCCTGCATTATCCTAATTTTCTCATCAGAATAACTTCTCAATACGTCCTCGATTTTGAGTGTGTTTCTGGTTTACACGAAAATTTTGTTCATGATGATGGGCTACCATAGCTGGGCTTCATTCCCTGGCTATCTTGATGTACAATTCTATATATACATGATTAAATGATAGGTTTTTTCCTACTCTACTTAATAATGAGTGCTCTCAAAAAATTATTATGAGATAAGACTGTCTGGTCATTTTATTTCTGTATTTAGCCTTTTTCATATGCAAATTGATAATGAGTTCTCTCAATTTCTCAAGTGTCCCCTCAATGAATAAAATTATTAGTGGCTTTTTCACATTTAATAAAACTTATTATGAGGTAGATTGCCTCCTCATTGATTTCTGTATTTAGCCTTTTTCATATGCAACTGGACAATGAGTGCTCTCAATCATAATAAGATTGTCTGGTCATTTGATTTCTGTATTTAGCCTTTTTCATATGCAACTTGATAATGAGTGCTTTCAATTTCTCAAGTGTCCCCTCAATGAATAAAATTATCAGTGGATTTTTCACATTTAGTAAAACTTATTATGGGGTAGATTGCCTCCTCATTTGAGACTGTTTGGTCATTTGATTTTTGTATTTAGCCATTTTCCTAAGCCTTTGTCCATTATCTCTTGTCTAGAGTTGGAATGGAATGTTATTATTGAATTCCCAAACATCGCAGCAATGACCCCAAATAAACCTCTGAAATGGTGCAGACACAAAGTTTTATGCGATGATATGATGGCCAACACATGGAGCTCCACGGTGGATAGGTGTTGTATCGGCTCCATGTGCTTTGACGCATGGTTTTGTGACGTGGCGGAGAGGGCGCACAGAATAACTTATAGAAATAGTTTTATCATAATTAATATTTTATAAGAAGACATATTCCATTGAAAATTTCTTATCAACACAAAGTTAGGTTGCCACAAGAAATCACTACTAGGTTGTAAGCCAAAATTTTTCTTGGGACAAGAAAAATATACAATCTAGTGTTGTAAGCCAAAAAGTTTCTGTGACAGGAAAAAGATACAATCTTGTGTTATAAGCCAAAATGTTTTTTTGCCAAGAAAAAGATACAATCCATCCAAAATCCACATCATAATGTGGTTAGAACCAAAAACATATGACACCCCTATTATTTATGGCCCTAAGAATCTTGAGTGCAAAAACTCCTCGAGTTACCTTCTCGAGCCAGGTAGGTTGGCCTATCAGTCAAGGGCTGATTAGGAAATGGTTGATTGATGCCATATGATTGATTCCAATTTGCAGCTTCCAACCATGGAGGTACTGAGTACCCATACCTCACATTTGTACTACTGACCCCTGCATTAAGTGGAGGTGTGTAATGAGCATACAAAGAATTGACACCAGCTCTGGTAGGAACAAGGCAAGTGGGTAAGCCCTCAGTTTGATAGTGGGGCACTTGAATGTTTATGAGATCTTGGAATAATGGTGTATTATCTGCAATGGGGTCCAAAGAGTTTGAAATAATTCTGGTTTCATCAGCTATTCTTGTATCATTGATCATCCCTTGTTCCTTTTCAAGCATTTGTTGTGCCTTTCGTTTTTCCTTTTCCTCTCTTGCCATTTGCTTTTGTTGGTCCTTAACTTGCCTTGCTTTATCTCTTTCAATCCTTTATTATACTCGACGTTGTGTTGCAACAATCCTTGCTGCCTTCTTCTCCTTGACTATATCCTTCTTTTTCTATTTTAATTCTTGCATTTCAAATTTCTTTTTTTTCTGACTCAACTAACAGGTTTATATAGTCCTCTAAGGTGAGTAACTATGAGCTTCGGCCCAGACGAAGACTACCCGGTGCACCTTACTTTTTCTTCATTGATACTCTCTCCCAAAGTGGTAGTACTCAGATAGATCTTTCTAACGAGCTATCGTACGTGTCAAACGGAGATCGTATGCCAAAGTTATGACCCCGGGAAATTGATGTACCAATTTACCCAAACAGGGCCCACAATTTGGTGTTTCATCTTCTAGGGTTAGATTTCGGAATGTTAAGGGTTTTCCATTGTTTCTCAACAATAAATAGGCCCTCGAGCCTCATTGTAACACAGTTCAGAACAGTTCAGAGGCATGTAGCCAACACATCTCTTCTCAGAGATAAGCTACCATTTCCCTAGCTAGTTTATTTCCATTTCTGGTTGTAAGCATATTTCAGTATTTTCCATTAATGAAATGAAGTATTATTTCCGCTGCATCTTTGTGTATATGGTTATCTCTGTAATTTGTTGCGTTCCTGTTTAAATCCGGATCAATCAGCAACAGAAATTTCATGTTCTTGAGTTGGTGGAACAATCTCCATGTTACTAGGAATTTTTTCATCGTTATATTGTGTTTCACATACAGTTTCATCATTTTTAGCATATAAGTGTCCTTGAGACAGGGAAATCATATTACCAGCTGCAACAACATCATCTTGGTCATCTACTTCTTGCACTTCAACACCTGTTTGGACATTCCCTTCTTCCTGACCATCCACATGAAACACTTGGCTACAGCCAGTATCATGCATAAGAGCATCATAGTTCAGTGGCCAGATTCCTGTCCTCCTAAAGCCAGCCTTGATATTTGATGGTGTCAAAGCCCTTTTAAAAGCTTTACTTGCAAGCTCTGCTAGCTCAAACCTTTTCACCTCAACCCCTGGATTCTTTGCCAGCCATGCAACACGCTTCGACCTGAAATAGTTCTTGAAAGGGCCAAACACACTAACATCAAGGGGTTGCAGCCTATGAGTGGTATGAGCGGGCAATGTCAGCAGGTCGATGCTTAAATTGTTTACTTCCTCAATTGTTTGTACAGCCATTTGGCTCCCATTGCCATCTAATATCAAAAGGTGTCTGTTATTAGGCGAGACGCCACCTGGTACCAATGCAGCAAAGTGAAAAAGCCAACTTAGAAATAGTTCTTTAGTCATCCATGCATGGGGATGTGCAGCCATGCATGCACCTGGTTCACAGTTCTGTATATAGTTTTTTAGTTGATTTTTACCTTTGAATAGATAAAATCTTGGGATTGAAGTACCAATTGCATTAACACAACATAAAATAGTTATCCACTCCCTGCTCTTGGGAAAAATCTTTGGCACATTTCAGCTCCCTCTCTTGGCAATTACTCGCATGCCACAATTCCTCCCTGCCTGTAAATTTGTTTCATCACAGTTCCATATATGGTCTGCTCCATAAGAATTTTTATTGTAAGCACTAGAAAGTGTGTCATAGAACTTTTGCACAACTGCAGGGCGCAGATTTAATGCTCTATCTATGTCAAGGCCCTCAGAAGTATGCAATACAAGTTCTGGATGCCTTCTTTTAAACCCAAACCACCATGATTTACCAGGAAACCCATCTTTGAATGGGTTTGGCCTCCATTGACAGATTTGAGCAATTGTTGATTTGAGTTGTATCAACTCTAGCCCATGTCCCAGTTGGGCCATCTCTTTACACCACTCAACCACCTCAGCCTCCTCCTCCTCAGTCATAACTGTAAGAGGCCCTCTACATTTTGTATGAGTCAGTCCATTTATCCAATAATGTATTGATGAGGGAGGAATACCATGTTTTTTTGCAGATGCCCGAACTGAGTATCCATTAAACTCTATGTCGTCAATTGCAACTAACATTAGTTCTTTTGTCCATCCTCTTATAGCACTGATGTTTTTAGTTGAGCTTGCCCCTTGGACTGTTGTTGATGGTGGTTCTGTGGCTGATGGTGTGTTAACATCAGCGGCTGTCACATGGTCATCTTCAACAATGTTCCCTGGTGCATTGCCGGCATTGACATCAGTTGGCCTGTCATCATCAGACGATGTGCATCGCAGCTGCGCACCCCTTGTCACTCTCCTGCCACTTCTCCTTGTACGAGCAGAGTAACTTCCTTTTGCCATAGATGCAACAACCTGTAAAATTATTGCATGCATTTAGACATTAGAATATATGTCAAATTATGTTTTATTACTTCTGCAAAAATACTTTTCCTCTATTACAGGAAATTATCAACATGTATGTTACTGTTTTCATAATGAGAGTAAATGTTTCACTTTCATAGGGCAGTGTCAAAATTTTGCAAATGTCATTCCAAGTAAATCCATAGTTCATCAATTTAGCAACTTTTATGTGGATTCAAGTAGATTCTATGATAGTTGATTCAAATATCATTTTCATTTACTTTCAACAGCTTTATACAACTAAACCAATAAGGTATGTAAACATGTATGAATTACTTCATTCTCCTTATATCTGTTAAAGATTAGGGAATACAGGTAATAAGCAGGTCTATTCAATATGTACTTACCCTATAGAGTAGAGTGTAATCATTACTAATGGTTGAATCAGTGCCATAAGTAGAACCATGGAAATCAAAGTAATGAGGAAACAGAGCTTGTTACATTAGGATATGCGTATACAGTGATTACAGTCTATCACTATGTATTGATTATGTATTACATTAGGATATGCATATACAGTGATTACAGTCTATCCATATGTATTGATTATGGAGAGAACGGTACTCTATATACCAATAAGAAAAAAGGTATTTATATAATAGGAATGACTAAGAGTGAGAACCCCGGGATATCATGTTGTATATTGATTAGCTTATCACCTTTGTACCTTATCTAAGCTTATGACAAGCTATGGAATTAGAACACAGTAGTTACACATGACTCTTTCTAACCATGCTTGTTTACCTAATCACTTGCTTGTCTCATTCTCATTACACTCGGCATAAGTAATAACATAGATATTATATAAGTAACATCATCTAAAGGTTGACCTATCAGTACTAACCTAAGAAATACATGTATAGATATGATAAAGTACTTGTATCACAGGTTGGTTATCTCCCTAATAGACTGGATTCAGCTTTAATTTAGATATAACATATGTAATTATACAGAGCTTTGTTCTAGATCACTCATAGATAAGGGTGAACTGAAACCATGCTCAGATACTAATACGAGCTTTTTAGTGTATAGAGCTTACTAGTGATAAGATGAATGAGATCCATTGAATATGATACATACCTTTGTTCAATGTATTATGTTATATAGCTTATACAACTTAGCTTCACACTAGATCACGTATTGAGTAAGATACACGAGTTTCATCAATTCCAGTACTCTGACCATAATCATACTAGTATACCTGTTCTAACTTATAAGTAATATGTATAGGTATATACCTAATTAACACTATCATAACATGTAAGAAACACAGACCCTTAGTAATACATGTTCCTTATCACTAGTCGCAAGCTTCATTAGTATCACTAAACAGTTACTCAGCTTAGGCTATGATCAGAGCTTGTATCGTTTCATCATAGTTCATAAGGTAAGCATATCCATATTTAACATACAAAAAACAACACGTTTTAAGCATAAGATGTAATCAGAGCTATGACCAAGTTGGTTGATTAGATGGATACGACTGTATTCAATAGGTTCAATTCTTGTAAGCTAAACAAGCTGTGACTACAGTACTAACACGACATACTTAATCTCTGTGATATGTAAGCTGTAATCACTATTAAGCTGATGATCGAATAAGTGTCGCCATAATAAGCTAGAAAACATACATAAAATCTGTATAAAAAAGGTTAACTGTAACTGTATAAAAAAGGTTAACTGTAACCCTAAGGACAAAACTGTAAGAACAACGACTCTCAATGGCTGTTTGTGAAACCATCCAGGTATCCTTCTAGCAGTTATGGCCAGACAGACCATGTAAGAAATCTGATAAATGAAAACAATGAAAACAAAACTGTAAGAAGAATGCGTTGTAATTCATATAACTAACTTGGATATATTGGCCACTGTTTTGTGATGTTGTCTTCAAGTTTGCTGAATAGTTTGAAAGTATAGGATGCAACTTCAACAGTGGGTGGACTTCTTTTATAGTTTTGGGGACTTGAATTTAATTGGTGGACATGGATGTACACGGATTGCAATGGCTTCTTTTTGAATGTGTGGTATGGATTTAATTTGATGTGATCTAATGGTTGGGAATTGGTTATTTGTTGATCCATGTGCTTTGATCTTTTTTAATGAGAAATAGAGTGAGTTGGGTGTCATTTATTGTAGTTATTGGGTTTGGGTGTCATTTATTGAACAAACTGTGTTTAAATGTTATTGGGTTGGGTGTCATTTATTGAACATAAGGTGTTTAGTTGTTGAACAACATAGCAGTTATGGCTGACATACATTCCCTTTTGTTATGTGCAGGTAAGCATATTTATTTGGGATGCAAAGTTGCAGTTCTGATGAGTGGGGGTGGGGGTTGAAGTGACCGTTGTTATGTACTTCTAGAATAGACCAGTTTGGAAGCCTTTATGGCTTTAGCTGTTTTCTACTTGGGTCAATATGTTTTGCAGTGTTAAGTAGTAAAATACTATTTATGGACAGTTGTTGGCCTAGTCAATGTATGGGTGATTTTTGGACATAAATTAATACTTATGTATACATAATATTATTTATTTCTGTTTAAATTTTGGTTTCACAAGTATTAATAACTGGTGGTTTGGTGGGACCAGTACTATATCAATTACTAGCCCCTGCACAACATTAGGAATCTCTCCCATACTTCCAAGTTCCCGCTGTTCTAGAAGATAAGAAACTTGACTAAAGGGCTCTTATTGACTCGAGTCTCACTTCCCTTTGATTTGCAACGCCAAACTTTATGGCTCGACGTGACCCGCAGCCTCAAAGACTTGAGGAATTGCAGTGGCCAGGTCAATGCCGTGAAGGAGAAGATTAGGCATCAAATTATTAGGAATGCCAAAACAATGACACCTCAGTGTATCTATACTGCGAATTCGCAGGCAGTGACTGAAAATTGAAGATCAGTTGAGATGGAAGGTGACAACAATAAGGTTTTTTTGACGGAGTTTTCACAGCTATGTCTTTATTTCTTCCTTTATTCATGTTGTCATGCTATGCCTTTTTTTTAACAGATTGTTCGATTTGCCATTCGTGCAGATCACGGTACTTGTGGCCGAGATAAATCGCATAAACGAGGAGAATCAAAAGCTCAAAGTCTATGATCAAGCGGGTGTGTTGTAGATATAACCACCTGCAGAAGTATATTTCGTCTATGTTGCAACAGCACAAGGAAGTGGATGGTAGCCAGGTATATGATACTGTTTTGGAAGCTCATTTGACTATGGGATTATTAGGTTTTCAATGTTGTTTGCCTTCTAATTTGGTAGATATTCAATGGAGAGCATCGAAGAGAAGACATATTGTGTCCCAGGTCTATCAATGTTGACTCCAGCAAATCAATTTCAGTCCAATCTGATCAGTATTAGAATGTTAGTGAACAGGACGGAAGAAAGAAGGAGAAGAATGTCAACTTAATAATGGACGAACAGCAGCTGCCTTCAAAGAAAGGGAAGAAAGGGATGATGAATTCATCCGTTGGGCAGATGGAGGAGTTGCTGAACAAGAAGATTCAGGTGATGACCAGGGGCTCCGGCCAATACACGGCGACCGCACCCCAAAGAGTGGTGTCCGTGCAGACAAGATCGGAGGAGGCCATGGTAATAATAGATTTGTAGCTTTCCTGTTATGCAGAATCTACATGAACAAGCTCAAATCTGGTGTGACACTGGTATATATTTTGATCGTAGATTCTGGGAATATCATGGTAATAATAGAATTGTAGCTTTCTAACCCCAATTGAGTGCGACACTGCTATATATATATATGAACTAACCCCAATTGAGTGCTATATATATATATTATATATATGAACTAAGCCTAATTGAGTGCGACACTGTTATAAATATATATGAACTAACCCCAATTGAGTGTGACACTGCTATATGTCTGATTGCAAATTCTGGAAGTATCCCGGATTTCAGAATCTTCTTATGGCAGATTTTGAGAATATCCGGGATCCCAGAATCTGTAATCGACACAAGGATGCCCGTTTGTATAAAAACTGGATATGTTCTTGCTCTTCTGTAATGTATAAAGTAACTGATCTGATGCAGTCTAATCAGATAAGTGATGGCTGCCAATTGCGAAAATACGGGCAAAAGGTGACAAAATACAATCAGCGACCGAGATGTTATTACAGATGCGCTATGGCGCCCTGTTGCCCAGTTAAGAAACAGGTTCGATCTCGTCCTTCTGCAAAAATAAATGTGTGACTGATGCTTTCATTCACTAGGAAACGCATATAAGCCTGATAAAATTATGACATTATGGCGGACTTTGAGAAGGTTCAGAGATGCCGCCAAGATCCCACAATTGTAACAACAAGCTATAAAGGCGAACACAATCATTTTGTGAGTCCTCTGGCTATGCCTGACATGCACTTCTCCTCTAACCAGCTCATTAATGAGCGAATGAATAGAGAAAATTTCTTTGCGCACAATGAATTTATTCCCTGCACTGCCAGAATATCGACCTCAAGTTCGTTTCCTACTATCACTCTCGACCTTACAGACAACCGCCTCAATCGACCAGGGTTACCGTTGCAATCTACACAATTAGCGGCCGGCAGCTTCCAACACTTGACTTCATTGCCTAACGATATGGTCAGGCATCGGATTATCACAATCAACTGGATAATTTTCTATCAATCGCGCAGGATTCTGTGGCTTCGATAAAGGCAGATCCCAACTTCACTGAATCACTTGCTGTAGCCATAGCAAGCTCTTTAGTCAACCTGGGAACTCGAGTTCAGGTGATGCCCAAAACCCCACCTGCAACGGAATTCCCCGATGGTTCAGCTCAGAAAGCATTTGTGTAAACTCATTATTTGTGAAATCTTTCCTACGGTAATATTCTGACTACTAAAAACCCTCTGCATTTGTTGTAAAATAGTTCTACACCGTGTAATTTAGGACAAGTATCTAGAACCGCCTGATTTACAGGAGGCATTCCAGCAAAGTTAGAAAACACCGATATTTAAGCGTGGATGACTGTTGACCATTTTGGAACATCAAAATACTAAATGTGTGTCACTTTCTCGCAAAATTATCAGGCTATAATTATATGTTAGTTATATTGTATTCTTTTATAAATCATTGAAATTTTGTTAATACTCGGTAGGTAGGTAGGTAACTTATTATCAGTTTATTTCCAACCTTTTATTCTTTTAAAAGAATGTGAAACTTAAACATTAATAAAATTTGCAATTGACATTTTACCATCTTTAATTTAAAAATTATATTGGATGTTTCTTATATTATTTTTTTATGGAAACTTATGAATTTATGAATTCTAAAGTCATTATTAGATATGGTCATTAATTACTAAAAAGTTTATTATTGATTTATTTTTAATATTTCAATTATTTTAAAAATAAGACTAAGAATAAAATTGAATAAATATAATTAATACTTTACAATTTTATTTGAAAATTAAATGTTTCTTGCAACATTTTTTATTATTATTGAAATCCATTATTAGATAGATTACTATAGTATTGTTGAAAGCATCTCTCTCTAACTAATTCACACTTCTCTTTCACTTTCTTTCTGACAATTAGATTCGTGAGTACTGCATAACTATGTGTCTAAATTTCAAATAATAACTGGTGATGCAAATTAAGGTAAAATCAATCCAACATACAATTTTGAATAGAAATATTGTATAAAAATAAAATGAACAATATATGTTCATATGTGTAGAAATCCATAAATAATAAAATGACCAATATATGTTCATCTGTGAAGAAATCTATAAATAGATAATAAATTAAAATAAAATGAGAAATATAAACCCATTTGTGGATAAATATAAGGGATGCTTCCCTACATTCATGGATAGTGTCCTATGTTAGAATAGCACTGGAAAAATGGCCAATAAAATTGATGTCATTTGATTAAGCTAAACTCTTTAGCTTACATCTTTCTAAGATTCAATGTTGAATATTTGATGCATAGGGCTTACACATTTTCGATATTTAACATTAAATATGAGATGCAAAGGGACCATGTTTCCTTGGATTTCAATTTAAAATAGCAACTAAAGAATACCACTCCAATTTTATAAGTCACTATAATGTTAGTATATGATATAAAACACAACACAAAATAAAATAGGTAATTACATTGAATTACTGGACAAGTTTTTGGGAATTCACATTTATTATAGCTATGTTTTCAAGGTTCTCACCCCCTCATTCATTCATAAAGCTTCTTCTCTATGAATGAAAAATATTCTCATCAACCAACAGTTGAAGGCTTAAGGTTTGGATTACTACACCATGGTGAATAATGTGTCTATCTAGCTCTATAACTATTCGATGAAGCTTCACCCTGAAGCTAAATGTACCTTACTTAGTTGTGGGAAATTAATATTATACACAATAATGAGATGTTGAATAGCTTCAACCATTCAGATACCATCTTTTGGGTTGATCAATGATCAATTCTTTGCTTCCCATGTGTACTTTGTCTTATATTGTGGATGTGGTCATCAAGAAAGTATGAAAGCCTTGTCACTCAAAGTCTTTGAAAATCCAACATTTTAACCACTAGTAATCTAGTCTTATGCCCATGTGATGTCACCCTTATATTGAATAATTTTGTCCTTTTATGAAGGATCATATATTTGAGTTTTGCAAGTTTTCTATGATTACAACTTCTTCCTAACTTCACTACAAATCCCAATAGTATCTATAATGATTCCCAATGAGGAATCATGCATGTCTATTGACAACATGATTTCATAAAAATACTCTTATTCAAGATATATTGTGATCACATCCAATACCCTCGTCCCTGTGATTTCACTTGATAAATGAATTCTTTGGTTTGCAAGTGCCAGGGATACAGGGAAATTGATTCTAAGATTTATATGTTGATGTTATACCTCAAGGCTCTCTAAGAAAATCTATCCTTGGATCTATAGAAATGGTTGTAGTATCTTTTGTGGTTTCTATGGCAAATGTTATAGGAGCCTTTATAACAAATATATAATATAAATATATATCATGGAAAGACCACCTAAAACTAGTAAAATTGAATGAGATGTGTATGATGGCTTTCTAGATCAAGGATGACCCTCAATGTGATTCCCTTAGAAAATTTGACTATCTTTACAAAAAAATAGGCTAAAAAAAGTGGAAAATAGACATGTTACTATAGCCATTACCATTACAAACATCCATAGCTTTTTTTTCATTTTCATTACCCAATAGTCTTTCACATTTGCCCCAAGTTTTAGTGTTTCTTGCATCCCTTGTTGATCGATTACATAAGGTTTCGCTACATCCTTTCCTTTACCCCATCCATACTTATTTTCTTATATTCCTTCCACTTAATGCCACTTATTTCCACACGAAAATTTCTTTTGTAAACCATTCTCAACACTTGTTTCATGGATTGCATAAGTAATCTATTCTCCTCACTATCAACTTTCACATTTAGTTTTATCTCTCATGGTCATATCATTCACTTGAATTTCTTATAAACATATCATCACTCAAAACATTATAGGAATGAAAACCTCTCGTATACTTTTCTATCGTATGTGTTACTACTATAGAACCCATGCTCTGCTTTTTATCTTCTTCAATCCACTACCCCATAGGCTCTTGCTGCTCTACTTCCTTCACATACCAACAATAGACATAACACTCTGCTAATGGAATTCTCCACTTCTTCATTATATGGATGTAAGTTAAATTTCATTTCATCATTTTTAAAGTAATATGTATTTCTTCTACCATTATGCATAAGTCTTCCATCATATTGTCATGGCTTCCCCAACAAAATTTGTCAAGCATACTTATATAAAACACCACATAGAATGTTATCATTATTTTATTTATTGGAATAATTTTATTTATCTTATCCTCTTTTAAAAAATAGTCCACCATGAAAGAGACCAAATCTCGTTCCCTAATTGGCTTACAAGCACACAACCTCCCATCTCCAAAAATCGCATATGGCTTCCCAATCTTAACTAACTACACCTGACTAGCTAAACTCTTAAAGAAAGTTGTGGGTCTTACAATGCTATAAGTGATGTCACTTATCTCAACTTCTCTTTTCAACTTAGCTTCAAATTTTAGCTTGGCTCCCTGAAACTCTAGTAGAGTCTTTTGCACATAGATGATAAACAATAGAGCAAATGTGATGCACCTAATGATTTTCTTGCAATGAGGTTGTTCATGGCGGCATCATAATCAATTCTCTAGTTTCGTTTCACTACTCCATTCTTGCTAGCCAAACAAGATATTATCACATCAATAACAACACCCACATCATGGATGGTTGTTTTCATAAATTAAATGTTTATTACATCCACTACAACACATATGGGGTTTTAAGACAATATTTGAGACAATTTTTGGCTAAATTGTCTTAATTTGAGACAAAAATCAAACTTTTGTATTTTCTTAAATGTTTTCTTTAAGTGAGTGTCTTAAATTATTGTCTTTAAAAAATGTCTCTATAAAGGCAATGTATAACACAATCATTATTGTTTCTTAGGAGAAAATTTCATTTTTGTCAACAGAGAGACAAAAATTAAATTGTCTCCTAAGAGACAATAATGACCATGTTATATATAGTCTTTATAAAGAAAAAAAATTTATGACAATAATTTAAGGCACCCGATTAAAGACAATATTTAAGACAATACAAAAAAAACACAATATGTCTTTAATCCTAGCTATTGTCTTTATACAGACAATAAAGAATTATATTTGAAGACACTACAATATCACTTTTGTCTCTTAAGAGACAATATAAAACAATGAATCCACAAAAATATCACACCACTGAAATAAATCAATATAAAAAGTATTCGATTAAAATAAACTACAATATCATTGATTAATTCATGTTAGGGCACAGTGGAACCAAGCCACCGACCTCCTTCTTATAAGGGAGGTGTTCTTCCATTGAACTAGCACCCTTTAAACAATTATGTGATGATATAGGCATTGATTTAAAAAAAATGTTCGATACATAATGACATAATATTTATGAAATATATAATCATGTAGCCCCTATTTTTAACTTAATAAAAAATAATTCAATAGAGTTAGCTCAACACCACACCCATGTGACATGACCCGCACAACAATAATGACAAACAAATTAATCTAGTAATATAAAAAAAAAGTAACTAGAATTAGCACAAGTTGTTAATATCTTGCCACAAATATTGAATGGTTTTTATTTAGTGTGTTTCCACTGTTGATCTCTTTGTCTAGTTCCTCTATGGCCACACCATTGGTTACAAAATTATATTGAAAACAGATAAGAAAGGAAATTTTCCGCAACTTGGTAAAGCAAGAAAATCCTTAAAATGATTTATCTTTGAAATCCGATTAATAAAATAAATCAACAATAACGTGTCTACAGAATATAGATTGCATACTTCATATAAAAACATTTCACCTTAAACTCGAAATAACATTTTAAGGGACATCCCTAGATGAAGCATTAACATGTTAGTTTGTAGGAAAATGTGGAGGAGGTTTTAGCCATTTTAATTCATGTTCTATTGTTCTTATGGTTATATAGAAATGAGGAAAATGTACAAAGAGAAGAGAAACACATCTTAAGAGTCTATCACAGGCTTAAATCAAGTCTTAGATCAGCCCCAGAAAAACCAAACGAGAAGAAGGCTCAATGGGGCAGCAAAGGGAAACCCAATGAGGAGTGCATAGGTGGGTGGATATAACTATAGGATAATAATGAAGATGAGATTCAAGGCTTAGGAAGAGGAACCAACAACCATTTAGTGCATGGCACCAACTACAGTTATTTGACTTGCAAGAATAAAGTAGGTTGTAGAGAAATTTTTTGGGACTATATTAGTATATTAGTCACTCAATGTTTGTGAGACACATTACAGGTCAACAATATTTACCATCAAGTGAGATTATGAGGGATAGGTGAGCTAGTTACCATCTTTGGAAACATTTTATTCACCACAATATTAGCGTGGGAGAATCGTTGATACTAGACTACCTTAATTTTCAGTCATGTATTCTTGCAGAAGCAACATTCATAATAGGAAAACATAGGATTAGTTAAATTACCAGGTGGAACATTCTGAAACGCTACATGTAGGTCATTCCAATCTCTCATTAAACATGATCTTTTTGAAATACTAATCCTCGTGTGGAACTCATATACATTTATATGCAAGAGAAACAACTAACATTTATTTGTTTTTCTCATATTTTGAGTTACAATACTTGTAATAAAATAGATAACCCACCATGTCAAAATCTGAATCATCATTATTATATTTCAGAACTACTTGAAAAATTATCCAAAAGTACATATTATGCAGGTTCACATTCTATCTCGTTATGGGATTTACTCAAAGAGCTTGACAATATTTGTGTATAATTTCATAGATTGAGGTATTTCTTCATGCTTTGCATTCTAGAGATTGGAAGACTCCAACAGTGAAGAAAACTAAAGAAATTTTAAAGACGCTCTAAAGTAAAGGCTTGTGATATCATGCTCACCATATCCTATAACATGCAACATCTATTTCTAGTGAAATTATACTCCTAAAGTAGTTAATATTTTAAACAAATTTCTTGAAATCACAAAGGAATTTTTAAGCTAGGTGTACATGGCGTGATAAGGGAAATTAACATCAATCAAACATTCAGTTTGTATAAAATTTGTTTCAAATCAAATGTATATATCATCCCATTGAAATTTGGTGGAACTTCCAATCATCACTAAAACTCCCACCCTTGGGTTTCCCTCTCCAAAAAATGCGTAACATAGATAACAAAAAATTATCCAGTACATATTCCTTGTACAACCTGATAAACCATTAAACCCTACAGTTACAAAGACTATAGATCAAAAAATAACAAGTGTTGAATCCCTCAGTAACTGAAAAGCACACCAGTATCCTAGCTAGAAATTAATGGACCTACCAATATACTTGGTAGAAACCAATCAGCACAACACTAGCTCTTTGAAAACCCAATGAAACCACAAATCCCAATTAGTTTTCCCCTAGAAGTCCCTAGTACCCTAAAAGACCTTTCCTCCAAAATTAATTTGGCCATTGTGCTAAATTATTTGTTTTCCTCTGCAATGATGGACCCATAAACTCTTGATATCATAAATGAATACAAAACCAATCCTTCCTATTGTGTAATGCTCTAATCATTCCATAGCAGCCATTGCCCCATTATTTTTGAAGGGTGCTCCTACTAGAACCATGGATTTTAAGTGGGTTGAGTTTGACAGGATTCATATGTAGCATTCACCAAATAAAATTTAGGAATTACATTGACTTTCCTACATGGTTATAAAGTTTGAAGATCAAACTAGAAGTTTGAAATTTGGTAAATGATAGGCTCCAAATTGTTTGCAAATATCATGGAATTGAAACTATACTGGAGTATTCATTTTCAGCCATTTAGGTATCCTTCACCTAAATTCATTTTCCAGGCCTTGAAATATTGAAATTCCAATTTGGGCATTCAATTTTTGTTTTTTTAATTTCTTCTACCCAATAACTACTCTTTTCAATGCTAGAGTAGAATATGTTAGTAGCGCAAGGCACAAGCCTGTAGATTTGGAGTTTCAGGTGTGATTTTTGGTATGTCACACTTTTAGTCATTTAATTTAAATAAATGCATGCTAGGCTCCAAATTGTTTGCAAATATCATGGAATTGAAACTATGTTTGAGTGTTTATTTTCAGTAATTTAGATATCCTTAACCTGAATTCATCTGCTATGGCCTTGCAATATTGAATACGTTCTCTATTGAAATTCCAATGTGGACATTTGGGAATTTCAATTTCTGTTCAATTTCTTCTAGCCAACAGCTACTCTTTTTAACGCTAGAGTATCTTATATCTATGGGAAATTAGTCATTACAATTACAATTGAATAATCTAATTCTCTAAGCTTAGCTGAATATTACCTAGCATTCCCACCATATCTCAGGCAAGACATGTTCATAAGGAAATGATACATGTACACAAATAACTGGACGTAGCCTTCACTTAAAAGTATATCTAGTTGGATGCATCGATATGTTAAATGTGCAATAAGGCCTCTCATGTGAAGAGTCCTAAGTTGAAGGAATTATTTAAAAAGTTGGTTATTATTTAAGTAAACTATCTAGTATATTTCAATAAAATTGGTGTTTGTCATGTAAACGATTGCAAAAAATGGAGTTATTTTCATATGTTTAGTTGTATATTACTATCATTAATTGGTCACCTACAGTTTTGTTGACAATGTTGGACCTACCAACCTGTCAGGTGATCTCCTTGGTAAGAAGTCCCAACTAGATCTCATACTGTTTGGAGTAGGAGTCCTAGTAGTGGGTAGTAAAGCAATGCCTTTACTGCGATATCACACAAAGGTAAGTGTGATATCTTTGTTAGAACCAAGTGTGTGACTGATCCAGGTGGATATTGGTGGCCACCCACCTATTCCACTTGGACCTCCACCATTGGTTCTTTCAGGTTTTAAGTTTCCTTATTTGTAGCACAATTTACTCTTTTTGGAAGTTTCTTGGGTCCTGAACTTCTGAAGCCGTTTTGAGGCCCTAAAAAATGTTTTTTTGGAAAAATGGCAAGAACATAGGCCCATGGACCCACTCAAAAGTTGTAGTCCTCGGATAGATCTTTCTAACAAGGCATTGTTCACGTCAAACAGAGATCGTATGCCAAAGTTATGACCCCGGGAAATTGATGTACCAATTTACCCAAAATGGGGCCTATAGTTTGGCGCTTCATCTCCTAGGGTTAGGTTTTTGGATGTTTAGGGTTTTCTATTATTTCTCAACAATAAATGGGCCTTCAAGCCTCATTGTAAGATAGTTCAGAGGCATGTAACTGCCACATCTTTTCTCAAAGATAAGCTACCATCGCCCGAGCTAGTTTATTTCCATTTCTATTTGTAAGCATATTTTAGTATTTTACATCAATGAAATGAAGTATTATTTATGTTGCATCTCTGTATTTATGGTCATATCTAAAATTTGCTATGTTCTTGTTTAAATCTAGATCATTGGTATTAGAGCAGTGTGCTCTTTATTTGTGTTTCTTTTCATGTCCCCAACGAGGTTGAGATATAAGGAGTTAGGGCTTGAACTGGTCGAACCTTTGCAAGAACATCCTCAAAAATCCCGATGGCCTCCCATGGTGGATGAAAAGAAATATGAGGGGGTAGGAGATCCTATCAAAATATTTCTCGAAGAGGCCCTCGAATGACAAATGAATGCGATGATGGACAACTTTTCCCAGATCCTTCAGCAGCTACCCACGGGCGACACATCTACTTCCAGCAGCTACTCTAGAAGTGCCACACCCTTTAAGGTACAAGTTAACTTTGACATTCCCATCTTTGAGGGTTAGACAGATGCAGATGTTGTAGATAAATGGTTAAATCTTCTAGAAGGGTATTTTTTTGTTCATGATTTTTGCAGCCGGGAAAAGATTACTTTTGCTCTTCTCAAGGCTTCCCCCCATGCCAAGGACTAGTGGGAAACATATTGTGAGCAGAAGGATGAAAGTATGCCTCACTGTTTTTAGCCATACTCACTTGGAATTGATTCTGAAATGCCATCAAGGAGAAATACTACCTTTTCAGAAGCTATGAGGATAAATACATAAAGTGGACCACGCTGCGGTAGGGAAGGGACCAAGATGTGTTGGAGTTTACCAATATTTTTCATACCCTTTGCACAAAATTGGGTATCAAGGATTCTGAGCTGCATTTGGTACTCAAATACCGTGGCTTCCTACACAGGTACATCTAGGATGAGATGGAGTTCCTGGACATCTCCTCGCTCGACACGACATACTAATATGCTGTCAAGATTGAGTAGAAGTTTAAATAGAAGAAGCGAGACTTTCGATCTATGAACTCAAAGCTACGGAAAGGTGCACCCAAACTTCTGAATAAAGGACAAAGCCAAGGTAGGGTGGCCTAAGACAACCCGACAAAGCTGGAAGCAAGGAACAACACCGCGAATCCGAAGAAGGACACGGGAAAGTGGTGTTAGTTCCATAAGAGCTGCACTCACAACATAATTGAGTGTTAGGCCAAGTAGTCATTGGTGGCTGAGCTAAAGTCTTCAGAATCAGATGCATGTTCTGACTCTAAGTCAAAACCCGATAAGGGGAATGACAAAGGGAAGAATATTATCGATGTGGAGCCCAACGCCACCATTACCACAACAAAGATCCAGAAGGAGGAACCCGAAGAACCAGAGGAGGAGGAGCACCTCTTCCACTACCAGATGTGGGTAAAGGGTTCCCCGTTATAGTTCATTGTTGACAACGAGAGCCAAAATAACCTCATTTCGGTAGAGGTCGTGAAGCATATGGGATTACCGACCACAGGACATCCACAACCGTACACCATTTGGTGGCTTCACCAAGGAAAGGATCTTCGCATGAGCCTACAATGTTTCCTTCCATACAACATCAAGCCCTTCACAGATGAGGTATTGTGTGATGTTGCTCCCCTTCATGTTTGTGATGTATTATTAGGCCAACCATACTTGTGGAAGCGACATGTTTTGTATGAGTCAAGGCCTCATGTTGTTATTGTTACTTTGGGAAATAAGTTGTACAGGATACCAGAGGTAGCACCGCCTACTGCCATCTCTTTGGTTACTACAAAACAATGTAGTATGCTCATTTCCAAAACCAGGAAGTTTGTTTTTCTGATGATACACCCTCAGGGAAAGAAGAAGATGGTGGCCATGACCTCCAGATAGGGCCCCTCTACACAACAACAACATATGAACAAGGTCATGGAGGAGTACGAGGACATCTTCACCTCCCTTGCAAGGGTGCCTCTACACTGCCAAGTCAAGCTCTCCATCGATCTGACCCAAGGTGCACCACTTCCCAATGGACCAATCTATCAGCGCTCCGTTTCGGAGAACAACGAAATCAAGAGGCAGATTCAGGAGCTGCTGCAGAAGGGTCACATCTGTCTGAGTTCATCACCTTGTGGGAGCCTGATCGTGTTGGTACAGAAGAAGGATGGGACTTGGAGACTCTGTATTGACTATCAGACACTAAACAAGATCACTGTCTGGAATAGGTACCCGATCCCATGGATTGATGACCTTTTGGACCAACTGAAGGGGGCAAAATATTTCAGCAAGATCAACTTGAAGTCTGGATATCACCAAGTACCAATTGAACCCTCCGATGTGTGGAAGATTGCCTTCAAAGCCAAGGAGGGCCTTTTCGAATGGTTGGTTATGCCTTTCGGGTTGATGAATGCTCCTGCAACCTTCATGAGGCTGATGGATGACATCTTGCAGCCATTCACCAACTCATTTGTAGTTGTATACTTGGATGACATCCTGATCTTCAGCTAGAGTTGGGAAGAGCACCTCCATCACATTTGACAGGTTCTCCAAACACTATGGCAACACAAGCTATGTGCCAATTTCGAGAAATGCACATTTTGCATGACCCAAGCTCAGTATTTGGGATACATTATTGATAAACGAGGGGTGAATGTGGATCCAGCCAAGATCCAAGTCATTCGAGATTAGGCATCTCCAACCACTCTGATAGAGCTCCGTAGCTTTCTGGTTCTTTCCAATTTCTAGCGTAGGTTTGTGTTGGGATTCTCTCATATCACTTGGCCCTTGAGTCAAGTCATCAAGGGAGGAGCGTAAGAAAAATTCTTTTAGTCTGAATGTCAACAAAAGGCATTCATAGAGTTGAAACATCGCCTCTTCTAGGCACTAGTACTCACATTACAAGACTTGCAACAACCATTTGAGATCGAGACAGGTTCCTCTCACTATGCATTGGGGTAGTCCTTACTCAAAACGGACATGCAATGGCATATCATAGTGAGACACTTTCAGACACAGTCCAAAAGTATCCCACTTATGACAAAGAGTGTATTCCATTGTGCGGGCCTACCGACAATGGAAGCATTATATTTTAGGGAAGGAAACGGTCATCCACACAAACCACTGGCCCCTACAGTTCATACAAACACAAGGGAAGTTGTAGATTGATAGCCATCAGAAGTGATCAACATACCTGCAACAGTTCCATTTGAATATCAAGTATAAGAAGGGAAGCACCAATAATGTTGTAGATTACCTCAGCCGACCACCGATCATGACGTTAACCACCGTGCTCAACGCTTGTGGGCACGAGACTTCTAATTCACCATTTCTCTAAAAAAACAACCCAGAATTCAACCACACATACCAGACGCTTTTGGAGGGTCAGCATGTTCCATATTTTCACCTCCAGGATGCCCTATTATGCCACCTAGGTCACCTTTGTGTTCCTTCAAGTGAGTGTGCGAATATCATCTGGGAAGCACACTATAGTCGGGTTACTGGGCATTTTGGGGTCGAGAAAAGGATGGCAGTACTGTAGAAGTATTTCTATTGGCCAAATATTCGACAGGATGTCAGGAAGTACATTAGATCATGCACTGCCTGCGCCATTGCCAAACCAAGCATCAAGAAGCAAGGCCTCTATACTTCACTGCCTACCCCTAGTCAACCATGGGATCCATCTCCATGGATTACATGTCGGGCCTTCCTTCTACTAAGCATGGCAATGACTGTGTTCTTGTGGTCATCAACAGATTCTCGAAGATGGCCATTATGGCGGCTTGTAAGAAGAATATCACAGCGAAAACCACTACTAAACTCTTCTTTGAATGAGTGTGTGTACACTTTGGGATCCCACAATCTGTCATCTCAGATAGGGACAACAGGTTCCTCAGTGCATTTTGGTCTAGTCTCTAGTCAATGTTGGACACCAAGCTCACTAAGTCCATAGCTTTCCATCCCCAAACTGATGGCCAAACAGAGGTCATGAATAGGATGACCATGCACATTATGTGCATGTACAACTCAAAGCATCCATGCACATGGGATGAGAGCCTCCCCTATGTCCAGCATAGATATAATTGGGCTCTCCACAGCTCGACTAGCCATAGTCCCTTTCAAGTGGGCTTAGGATTCTAGCCACTATTTCCCATTGATGTGGCCATGCCATTTGCAGCTATTCAGGTAGATTTGGCTCATGTCCAGTCTGAAACTGATAAGGAAAAAAAATTCATTGAGCACATCCAACATATCCGCCAGCAGGTACATGACATTCTAGAGAAATCAAATGTCAAGTACAAGCACCAACATGATCAACATCGGGTGCCACACAAGTTTCAGGTGGGAGATAAAGTTTGGTTGCATTTCCAAAAGGAACGCCTTAGCATAGACTATCAGAAACTCAGACCACTCCGATATGGTCCTTACACCATTACCAAGGCTATGGGAGATAACACATTTGAGCTCAACATTCCCCCATTCCTTGGCCTACACCTAGTGTTCAATGTGGACCGTCTTTGACCATACTTCACACCATTGCTAGACACATCAGACATTAAAGAACAACTCACACCTATAGAGTTAAATCTAGATTGCATGGAACAGGCCACAACTAATCAGATCATGGATAGGTAGAGCAAGAACACCCGACAACAAAGGATCCAACTATATCAAGTTTTCAAAACATGCCAACTCCTTCACCAGCGACCAAGTTCAATAGAAGTTTCCTCATCTCATGGAGGAACTCAATGCAATGGGGACCATTTCTTCCTAAGGGGGGATGAATGATCTAGGTGGATATTGGTGGCCATCTGCCTATTCCACTTGTACCTCCACCATTGGTTCTTTCATTTTTTAGTTTCCTTATTTGTAGCACAATTTACTATTTTTGGCAGTTTTTTGGGTCCTGAACTTCCAAAGCCATTTTGAGGCCCTAAATGACGTTTTTTGGGAAAATGGGAGGAACATGGGTCCATGGTCTGATGTTGCTCACTCAGAAGTTGTAATCCTCAAATAGATATTTCTAACGAGTGAAACGGAGATTGTATGCCAAAGTTACAACCCTGGGAAGTTGATGTACTAATTTACCCAAAACGGGGCCCATAGTTTGGCGCTTCATCTCCTAGGGTTAGGTTTTTGGATGTTTAGGGTTTCCCATTGTTTCTCAACAATAAGTAGGCCTTCGAGTCTCATTGTAAGATAGTTCAAATGCATGTAGTACCACATCTCTTCTCAGAGATAAGCTACCATCGCCTGAGCTAGTTTATTTCCATTTATGTTTGTAAGCATATTTCAGTATTTTACATCAATGAAATGAAGTATTTCTATTACATCTCTGTATTTATGGTCATATCTACAATTTGTTTCGTTCCTGTTTAAATCCGGATCAATGACCTTGGAACGATTCATGTGAGATGCAGGGGCGTTCTAACACACGGAGGGGGAAAATAAAGTGTGCCCCTTAGAAGCCTGTAATAGTATGCAACCTGAAAGGAACACACGAGATGAATGACATCATGAGTAGGAAAGCAGAATATTCCACAATCCAAAGTTATGGGTTAAACCAACAACACGTATTCAACAAGATTCATACCATCATATACAAAATAGTTTGTACACAAATTTGTAAGTTAAAAAACATATATTGCTAAGGTAACCAGAATAGTTGAACTACAATAACAACATATGCATGAAGACGTGTTGGCTATGTTATATATATAAAGTGAAAGTTCCATCCATACATACACCATTAACAACCACTAGCCCTAATAGTGGAACATTACAGTTAGCATCGCCTGCCCCTCCAAAGATATGTACTCACTGTATGTTGTGGAGAAGTCAAGGCTCGTCACAATAATCTCCAAGCCTTCTCTAAGGAATGCCTAGCCAAATCTTGGCTCCGAAAATCTTGTCCTATGAGTAATCAGGTTCTATATATGGAAAAGGGTGGGGTGACCCTTGATATTCCCCTTTGACTCTTGGACTACTGTCATGACTTTTCACATTACAATAATGGTTGTTCACATTCCACTAATGACACTTGGAATTTCACTTACAATACATTTACAATAATAAAATTTCCACATATACCCATGTGGGACAAAATAGGCTTGAGTAAGCCTGAAAAGACAAACAAAATCACTCAGGGTCCTGGGGAATACTAACTCAATAACCTCCTTGCTCTATTGTGCCCCCGTAATGTTTGATGGCATATTTGTTTAATTGGACCCTTGCCTCCATGGCTTTCGGGTATATGGTTCTGAAACCTATGTCTAGCACATCTTGAAGCACGCGCAATATTGTCTCGAGTGTGGATGGACCATTGATGTACCTTTGCATGTTCTCTGCGATGAGCTGCAAGTCATCACTAGTGGCTATGTGCATCAACTACTCTATGTACTTGTCGACATCCAACATGACTTGGTTCTTCCTCATGGCCTGGGTGAGGGTTCTGATGGAAGGGATCTTATGCATTCACACTATGAAATCTAAACTCCTAAACAACCGTGCATAGGAAGCCTTGATGCTAGTGATGAGAGGAGGGATCTACTCATAATTCTAGATCTGCATCTGAATCTATGCTTTGTCTAGCTTAGCCTGTGGCTTCACCTTCTTGTGCAAGTAAAGCAGGGCTCCCTTATACCTCATTGTCCATTCTTGCATGTGCACAATAGCAGTGTGAATGTCTTAGAGTGTTTGGGGTGTCTATGCGCACTATTGCTGAAATCCATGTAAATGGACGACACTTTGTGCATAGTGACAAATATTCTATACAGGGTCCCCATGATGGCCCCCAAACTTGATATCTCTGCCACTATTGCTTTCTTCATTTCTGTCATGGCGAATCCTGCAAACTGCTCTGCTCTTTTCCTAGCCTCTTGCAAGTCCTTCAACATTCGATCATTTTCTTCTACCAAGAACTTGACTGTCGAACTCGTGGCTTCTGAATAAGTCTTAGAAGCCTCGACCATGGAAACTAGATGTCATCTAACATCTAGTACAATCATCCTTTATTATGTGTGTACAGATGATGTATGATCATCTGGATATTGCTTTCTTCTTGCCTGTACAATCCTCAGTTGTGTCTCGGCAAATGATAAATTGTACACGTCCATCTCTGGATCATCTCTAACGAGAACAACTTCTCCTTACTTGCTTGGGACTTGTTTTGGTTCTAGAGGTGGCGGAGACTGTGGTTCAAACTTGGATGCCCTTGGCATGAGATCGATGTCTTGGTCCTCTAGCTCATGTTTTGTCTCCATGTCTATTACCTCAACCAAATGCTCAACCTGCTGGGCAAGTTCTGAAACCTACACCTGCTCACCTTGTTCATCATCTGTTGGTTGCTCTGTTGTTTCAACTTGTATCTATGCAATTTTCTCTATCAATGTTCCTTTTCCTTCTTCTTGTTCCTGTTTCTGCCTTTCTTCACTCTCTCTCCTCCTGAGTTCTTATTCTTCTTTCAACTTCTTCTCTGTCTCCTAAAATCTCCTTTTTGCTTCTTCCAATATTTGCTTCTCCCTCTTTCTCTATGCTACTCTCCTATCATGTTGTCGCCTCTTTGCTTCTATCTCCAAAGCTACTCTTTCAACAAGTGGATCTTTTTTAAACTTGTAGCTTTTCTCAGCTTCTGTGCACTCGGGAATCTTCCTCTTTCCTTTTTCTTGCATCGATTTATTGGTCACTATTGCTATTGTTGTTGCATCCTATGGTGTTGCTGCCTGCACTGCTACTTTCCATTCTACAACCATGCTGACTGGTTCATTGAGCCTACAGGAGTTATAGAAATACCTCCAAGGATCTTCCTCTGGCCAATGACATGCCCCATGGACCCATGCGAAGTACACCTTCACACAGTGGCTCTTGAATATGCAGTGCGAATCATATGGATTGAAACTCTTGGTGTCGAACCTAAACTTATTCAAGTCCTCGGTCTCGACATCTGCATCTTTGAAGGTATGGATCTCATACAATCCAATCTGCAAAGGAAGAGTAGGCCATGGTGCCTTCTTCCTCCTATGCAGTGCTACTGACAATCCTATGGAGATGTGGTATGCAACCTCTTGCATGACCAACCTGTCTATGGAAAACCTCAGTAGCTCATGCAGAGGCTTCTCCACACCAAACATCCTGATGAAGGTGCCACCGGGTGAGGCATACAAATCTGCAATGTTGAGCAATTCCTACACCTCTTCCTGGGACATGCAATGTCGGTCCTGTTCATATATCATCTTGTATAGCGGAGTGATGAAGTGGTCAGACAAGCTCGTCATGACTCCTTGGTAGCTGCACTCGGAGAGGAACTTGCAATAAAAATTCACAGCTTCCTCTGATCATATCCATGTCCAACCCATGCCAGGGAACTATTGTTGGGCACATATTGCATCAAGCAGGTAAGAGGACATATATAATCTTGCTTGTCGATCCTTAGGCGGATTCTGGGAATTTGACACATGCAATTTTAGCTGAAGAGCCAACATGTTCGACCAGTTGAAAGGCCTTCCTTCATTTTCCCACTGATCCAACCGAACAACTCAACTCTGCAGGAAGGTCTCTGTGCTCTCTTAGTCATACAAGCAACATGCAAAGATGACTAGGAGGTGGTAAGACTTCCTGAGTGACTTCATCTTGTAGACCTAGTTGGGTGTCTTTGTGAACTTCGATGGCTCTTTTACCCAATGCTTCAAGATATCTCTTAAGTTCACATTATTTTGGAGTGAAGAACAGTGTATCCATGTAGTTCACCAGCTGTAGAAAGTGATACATATGATGGTAGGTTTCCTTCCTGAAGGTGGCAAGTTGTGTTCCACTGGCGCTACTCAGTGTCATCGTCTCAATATTAGTTTGTGAGACAACGTAATGAATGATATCTGCACATGGGATGGCAGGATACCTGCATGCAATGTTGTATAAGCCTGACTTATGAATGTTGACATAGACTTGGCGATATTCCAAATCTTCCTTGAAAGTGCTTGCAAATATGTCCTTTATCTCTTTCCATGCGATCTTCATGTCCTTCTCTATGAACAATTGTGTGTCTACATCGATGGGAAAGTTTATTTGCACCTGTTCAACCACGTCTCTAGTGCTGCTCTCTATAGTGTCCTTTTATTCAGCTCTCTTGGAAACCATGACACCTATACTATTGAGAGACTGCTCAACCACTCACATACATGGAGACAAAGTAGACACTCGCGACAAGCAAATGTCACTTTAAAACAAAATGTACTTCACAGATTGATCATGTAACGAACTGGGTTACTGCTGGGTAAGATTATGCAGTGGTGACTCTGGGAGGCCCTCGAAATGTTAGTTAGAACTGCGCATTGTATCATCCCAACTGCCATTGATCTTGCTGCTAACTAGAATTGCATAGAGCAAAGTCCAGCTGGGTTGACTATGGACTGGAATTTCAATGGGATGTTCAGTCTAGCTCAACTGCTAGCTAGGACTACGCATCGTGCAATCCCAGTGGGCAAGGCTGGGCACTGACTCGTAGTACAATGTACAGCACTAGTAGAGGGCAGTGACATGAAATCTTCTGCGCAATTACTGGGGCCAAGGTAGAGCATCGAGTTTAGGAATGCACAGAGCATTCCAGTGAAAGAAAGATATGAGCCAAGGCAACTCAAATCTGCCCAGAGGCGACTTGAAAACAAGTAGTTTCGAAAGTGAAAGAAAAGTATGGTGCAAACAGGAGTGAATGATCTGCATGCAATCAAAACCAATGAAGGAATCAATGAAACAGATGATCAATGAATTTGGTGGAGAGGGTCGCCGCAACGACGACCATTAGTGAAAAAAAAATGTTGTGCATGCGACACTTAGGAAGGACGATGCATAACTTGAAACATCACTTTTACAAGTTAAGAAAAATGAAAATGCCAGTGGTTGTTCAAAAAAACATGCGAAACAACACTCACACAAGCCAAGGAAATAAAAGTGACATAAAAAGGAGAAAAAGATTTGAAAAGCAAAACTTACCTGGAAAAGTTGTGCTGACTATGCCGAAGGTTCCTAGATGCTTCAGGAATGCCAGAGCTCCAAGATCAAGTGTGTAGAATGAACCCTGGGGTGTCATTTAAATAGATTTGGAAGATTTAGGGTTTATGACGTGCATGCCACAAATATAGGAAAAGCGACAATTGGCGGGAAGTTTCTAAAATCGACTTTGCATGTAACTCCCAGTGCTAAAAATAGATCCCTATTTTTTAGGGATAATTTTTTCTTTTTTCCTTTTTCTTTTTCGGGAAAGACTGCCATGCATGCATGGGAAGATTGGCAGTTCTTGATGGAACTAGGCAACTTTTTGGCACATGCATCAGACAATAAACTCAAGAATGCTTTTGCGCAATTCCTGGGATAAGCGGCTTTGGTTGCCTCCCATGATCTGCATAATTTCCTAGCTGAAGACAAGCTGACAGTTGGGTCTGCGCAATTCTTGATCCAAAGCCCAGTGTCTCGATGTTCTGCGCAATTTCTCTAAGAAGGGCTATCTACCGGATTCCTCTGCTCATTTCTGGAGAGCAGGGATAACTGTCAGGCTTCTTTGCGCAATTTTTGAGAGCAAGGCTAGTTGCCCTCTAGGATTATGCAGTTTTCCAAGAAAATGCAAGAACCGGATGTGAACCAAGTCACAAGGTCAGCTTGTGGTCGGAAAACAAGACAAGTTAGGAAACAAAAGCTGTCAAGTGAAACATAGCTTCAAATAAAACAAAAGTACCTCAGAAGTGCAAGACATTTCTAAGATTTTGAGGAGGGAGGCTCCAAAATGAAGAGAAAGAAAGTTTTTGGAGGGTGGTTGTAGCCATTACAACAAGTTTCCTATAATGAAGTTTTTCATTATACATTAATTTCTCGGTTGGAATTTACTTATTAGGCTTGCCATTATGGCTCACATTCACTTTTAATGTACTGAAAACAACAAAGGTTTCTCTCATCTCCAATGCAATTCAATACTCTACACTGATGCTACCATACCATTCACACACTTTGAATGATACACTTGTACAAAAGGTCATAAATTAAAAACAACATTTTAATTTTCTTTCAAGTTACTTATATTTTTTTCCTTGGGGAGATTCTTATTGGACTTCTTATGGACAAATGACTGAAGGGTTGATTGAGGAAATTTTTAGAGGCAAGAGCGTTAGTGTGATAATGATTATACTTGTTTACTATGGGACAATATATTTAAGGAGATACCTTTCCACTAGATGAGGATGGAGTGTGTCAGCTTCCCCTCAAGTTACTGTTTTTGTTTGATATGAATCTTGAATGGCTTTCATTTTCCCATGAGAAAAGAGAATACTGCATTGAAAAAAATTGGGGATCATCCCATGAGTGAAGTAATTGTGAGATTAAGGACAAGTGATGGCAAAGAAGACAAGTTTTACTACCATTCAAAAAAATTGGTAAAACAAACAAAATATTTTGCGAAGCATCTTTCAGATGACTAGCCCATATGCCAATTTCTAGAATTATGTAGAAGTTTACTGTTGTGAATCTAAATATGATCATCATTTGAACATTTTAAGGATTTTTTATATGGACAACAATCTAGTTATAGGTTTATGGTAGCATGTAAAAATGACTCTTGGCATTTTGAAAGGAGCCACCAAACTTGGTAATGATTGAATAATTTCAAAATATGTTTAGTATTTAGAGATAGTTCCTTGGGAAGAATATGAAGAGAAAGAAATTATAAAAATCCTTCCATAGCTAGGTTTAGAAGTCATTCCCATCCTTTCTAGACTTCAATTAGTTGACTTAGAAGTGGTATGAAATGTGTTTCTCTTTGCCACACATGCTGAAATTCAAGTTGACATAAAACATTCTCATTTACGTGCTTCTCCAAATGAACTCAAATCTTTTGCACAAGAGCAGGGAGAGTATATGCTTGTTGAATATGATGATGCCTCTACTTAGAATAGATGACAATATAAAGTATGAAGTAAAAAAACATCTATGGGAGTTGTTTGCCATTTTCTAAAATAAAATGGCATATTTGTTATCTTGTACAAAAGATTTCCTAGAAGACCACCGAAATCACATTTTAAGATTTTTGGCTAACTTCTTATGGTTGTGTCATATTTTACCTAAGATGGATCCTTTAACTGAATTTGTCAGCAAGTGGATAAAAGTTTCAAATAAATTTATTTAGACAATTAAGGATATAATATTAAGGTCATGCCTCTGTGAAAAAAAATGAACTTGATTGAAGTTACAAGAAAGGTTTTGGAGTCAGTTGGGTATGAAAATGTAACCCTTTCTTCTCCAAGGCAAACACATTCATTGAAACTTTGGTTACCATTTATAAGGGAGACAAAGCCACAAATTGACCTACAAATTTTTTATGATAAAATGCCTTACCAAATGGATAATGATCTCTATCAAAGCATAGAATATGTGCTCATTTCCCTGGTTCTATCATTGTCTTCTAGTGATCGGGTTGAAAATTTAGGTGAAAGGCTTAAAACAGAGCAAGAAAGATGCCTAGATTTAAGTGTAGCTTTTAGAGTGTGGTATTTGTTGGAAATAATATTGAGAGGGGGGGGGGGGGGTGAATCAGTATTATCAGATCAATAAAACTTTTTCAATGCCCAGAAACCTATACGCTACTTCAGTTAAGTGAACCAGCGTGTACACGCTACTGTGTCTAAGGAAAACAGCGTATAACCAGAAAACTTATAATTCAGTTAGTTTATCTTCAGTTAAGTGCATCAGGTCATCATTCACCATATTAAGAGTAAACAGATGCAGTATAACATAACAGATTATCACACAAAAGCCACACACATGAACACCATGATATAAGGTGGAAACCCAATGTGGGTGAAAACCACCTGCTGCAAGTCGTCTCTATCTTTCTTTAATAAGAATTTCAGTTTACAATCTTTTGTACTGGTGCGGCCTTATGCCAGTACGCAGGCTACAACCTGCAGAAGGCTTCAACCTTCTCTCGTTCTTCAATCTTCCTTGGAAGGGAGCTCCAACCCCCTTTGCTCTTGTAGGTGCTGGCCTACAATCTTCTTTCCTTCAGGTACCACTTTTCATCAATTTTCAGACTGGATACTCCTGAAGCACAACATTACAATCTGAAGACCATGATTCATTCACAAATCATATAAAACAACCAATACTAGCATCATCAATCTTTGAATCACTGAACCACTGAAACCCTGTCAAACCCAGTCACCAGAACACAGAGCAGACTACAGAACTCTGCAATAACAGCCAGATCCAGCTGCAACTCAAAAATCAAGCTCCAAAATATATACGCTACTACTATGAAGGCAACCCGCGTATACACGCGGTTTTACCGAAGACAACCTGCGTACAGATCTAAAAATACTTTTTCATAACTTGCAGTTGTACCAGATTTCAGTTATACCCAGAACATAACATTGCGTCAGTATGCAGATCTAGAAATTCGCATAATCAACCATATAAAGATAGTTCATTTCAAACCATTTGATCCCGATCTCTCCTTAGATCTTGTTCTCCATCAACCGATGAGATCTCTCCTTAGCTCAGATCCAGCAATACACCATCAACCAATAACCTGCATAATGGATCTAATACTTCATCAGATATTCAAGACATTTCAGATACATTTGCCTAATGATCTTCTTCTCCTTATATAGCCTTAGGCCATGCTCAATACCACGAGCCAAAACCATAGAAATCCAAAACCATCAACTCAACACTAGGGATCGACACGTCCGTCGAGACACCATGGTCCGAAACCATAGGCACAATTTCCAAGGAATAACAGCCACGGACCAAAAAAGAGTTTTCCACATACACGCGCTTTTACTGAAGCCAACCTGCGTGTACACGCGACTTGGGCTTGATGAACCTGCGTATATGAATTTTCTCTTCTTCTTATAGTCTGATCATCTATTCCTTGCTGCTGACCTTCTGCACTATGATTTGTCATCAGTGAGGTTTGCCATCAAGGACAACACTTGTCTCATAATGCCAACAATCTCCCCCTTTGGACTTGATGGCAACCCCAAGATCCTTAGAATCATTCTCCCCCTTTGTCATCAAGGGCAAAGGGCTGTGCTCCCCCTGGGTACATGCTGATTTCTCTGCTCTGTTGTTCTGAACATGCTCCCCCTGACTGTAGGCAAGATCTGCAAAAGATGTTCTTCAAACGAACCAAGACTTATACATCATAAAGGACCTTCCTATCACCAAAAGACTCAATGCATGCATCCATACTCCCAACCAAGAGGAGATACATCAGAAATATAATAACCAATAAGATTACATCATTCATCCATCCCAGGCATAGTGGGGAAATCATAGGCCGTTACATGACCTTGACACTATAAAAGTAATATGACATAGAGACAACAAATCTAGACCAAGACTTCTGAAAGACACCAGCAGTATCTGATATACTTCTTTTAGATCAGCATCCAAGATTTCCTTCTGAGCTCCTTCTCCTGAAACCAACAACAGCTGTGTACTAGAACCAAAAGCATCTAAATGCCAACAATGCTTTATGAAACTTGAATCTGCTCCCCCTGAACCTGTGCCTGCTGCTCCCCCTGAACCTGTGCCTGAAGAATTCTGGCATACCCATCTCAGACCTTCTCCGACCAGAGTCTGCCCTTGCTGTTCAGAACTCCATATACGCGACTTCTCCTGCAGAAAACAGCGTATGCACGGGGATATGCTTTCTGCAACACGCGTACGCCATACACGCGACTTTCCCACCATAGATCGGCGTATATACGCGGATATCCCTTACATAACTTGCGTATACCAACTTTTCTGTAGAACAGACAAGCTTCAACAGCAGGATGAAGCATCAACTACTCCCAGCTTTTGTCTGAGATATTCAAAAGTTTCCCTGGGCAGTGGTTTTGTGAGAATGTCAGCAACTTGTTCCTTAGAAGGAACATACTCCAACTTGACCTTCTGCTCAAGCACTTGTTCCCGAAGAAAATGGTACTTGATTGGTATGTGCTTGGTCTTTGAGTGCATGATTGGATTTTTTTGAAATGCTGATTGCACTTGTATTATCACATAAGATAGAGACTGGTGGAGTGCAGGTGATTTGAAAATCCTGCAAGGTCTGCATCATCCAAAGAAGTTGTGTGCAACAAGATGCCGCAGCCACATATTCTGCTTCAGCTGTAGATAAGGCAATTGAGCTCTGTTTCTTGCTGAACCAAGATACTAATCTGGAGCCCATAAAGAAAGCACCACCACTTGTTCTCTTCCTGTCATCCACGCTTCCGGCCCAATCTGCATCTGTATAAGCATGAAGTGTGAGATCTGTATCTCTAGGATACCATAAGCCATAATTTTGTGTCCCTTGAAGATATTTGAAAATTCTCTTCACTGCCTGAAGATGAGTCTCCTTTGGATTTGCTTGAAATCTTCCAACTATTCCGACTGCATGCATGATGTCTGGTCTGGTACCTGTCAAATAAAGCAAACTCCCAATCATGGATCTATAAGTTGGTTGATGAACTGCTGCTGATTCATCATTTGTACTGAGGCTGCATCCTGTAACCATAGGTGTACATACAGGTTTTGAATCTTCCATGCCATACTTCTTCAAGATCTGCTTGAGGTACTTGGTTTGAGACAAGAAGATACCTCCTTCATTTTGTTGGATTTGCAATCCAAGAAAGTATGTCAGTTCTCCAAGAAGTGACATTTCAAATTCTTTCTGCATAACCAAGGCAAAGTTTTGACTCATAGTCTCTTCATTGCTGCCAAAAATAATATCATCAACATAAACAACAAGTATTAGCAATTTGTTATTTTCAACTTTTATATAGAGATTGCTATCTGCTGATCCTTTTGAAAAGCCTTGTTGGTGAAGATATTTGTCCAACCGATAGTACCAAGCCCTTGGAGCTTGTTTGAGACCATAGAGAGCCTTTTTCAATCTGCATACAAGGTTTGGATCATTCCCAAGAATGAAACCATCTGGCTGCTCAATATAAACTTCTTCTTCTAAGTCTCCATTCAGAAAGGCTGATTTCACGTCCATTTGAAATACCTTGAAATTTTGAAAACTTGAGAGAGCAAGGAACATTCGGATGGCCTCAAGTCTTGCAACAGGAGCAAAAGTCTCTTCAAAATCTATCCCTTCTTGCTGCGCATACCCTTTACAAACAAGTCTGGCCTTGTTTCTAATTACTTCTCCATTTTCATTCAATTTGTAGGAATTTACAGGGTAAGTTCCACAGAAAGAATACCAAAAGGACACCGCTCACAACCAGATCTCAAATCAATACACCAGAATTTTTGACGTGGTTAAAACCCTCAGAGTGCAAGGAGGGAAACAGTCCATGGCCTGTCCCAACGTGGGTACTACAGGCAATTTATTAATCAAAGAATGAAAATCTACATAAGCTTCTCTCATGCACGGATTACCCGAACAATGACCCTCCATGCGCTTTAAATAGAACTCATGGACCAATCGGGTGTCAAGCCACGGATCAAGTGTCGGTAATACCGAGGTGAGAGTGAACCGTCGGATCACTACATATCGTGACCGTCGGATTGTAATGTACAACGGTAAAGAAACACACTTTACCTAACTCTAACCTAACTCTATACTAGACCAAGTTGAACTTAACTATATCCTATGTGTCGGAATATCCTAACATCCCCCCTTAAGAACAACTTGGGATAGGATTGAAGGATTTACAAATATGACACAATAGGAGAAGGAAGGAGGCACTAGAGCCTATCCCCCCTTAGTGACAACTTCCTGAACTCCAAGCATATATCGAAGTTTAGTGAACTTCGCCTCTGTGAGAGCCTTTGTGAAGATGTCTGCAACCTGATCATCTGTTGGACAATATTGCACTTCAAGAACATGGTCATGAATGAGCTTTCTGATCAAGTGCATGTGTAGTTCAATGTGTTTGTTGCGCTGATGCTGGACTGGATCTTTGCATAGCTGAATGGCACTTTGATTATCACACCAAAGTGTGGTTGAATGCTGCTGCTCAAAGCCAAACTCTGATAGGATCTGACGAAGCCACAAGGCTTCCTTACTAGCTTCGACGGCACCACGATACTCTGCTTCTACTGACGAAAGAGAAATGGCAGCCTGTTTCTTACAAGCCCATGTAATAGGTCCTGAACCAAGAGTGAAGACATAACCGGCAGTAGACTTCCGATCATCAGGGTCACCAGCCCAATCAGAATCAGTGAAACCAACTAACAGAGGAGCTGCTTTGGCACTGTAATGAATCCCAAACTGTACTGTACCTCGAACATAACGAAGTATTCTTTTAGCTGCTTTCCAATGACTTTCACGGGGGTTTTGCATAAAATGCGCAACAAGGCCAACAGCAAAGGAAAGATCAGGACGAGTATGGGTTAAATACAGGAGTTTTCCGACAAGTTGACGGTATAAGGTAGCATCAACTTCAGGAGAGGTACAAGAGACTGAAAGTTTGACTCCAGACTGAAAGGGAGAAGGGGCTGGCTTACAGTCTTCCATGTGAAAATGACGAAGAATATCACAAGCATACTTGGACTGGGAAAGGAAAATACCCTCTTGGGATTGCAAGACTTGAAGACCGAGAAAATAGTGTAAATGTCCTAAGTCTGTCATTTCAAATTTCTTTTTAAGGCTGGAATTCACATGGTTTATAAGGTTGGGATCACTACCAGTAAGAATAAGATCATCAACATAAAGAACAAGGATGATAAGAGAGTTGCCCTCTTTCTTGGTGTAGACAGTATTGTCAGAATGACACCTAGAAAAGCCAGATTCTAAAAGAAAGTAATCCATTTTGGCATACCAAGCCCGAGGAGCTTGCTTGAGGCCATAAAGGGATTTCTTAAGTCGACAAACAAGGCTGGAGTCTGTTTGTATGAAGCCAATGGGTTGTTCCATATAGATTTCTTCCTGCAAGTCCCCATGCAAGAAGGCAGATTTAACATCCATCTGATGGACTTCCCATTTTAAAGAGGCAGCAAGGGAAAGAACAAGGCGGATGGAGTTCATTTTGGCAACAGGAGAAAAGGTTTCAGTGTAGTCAATGCCTTCAACCTGTGAAAAGCCCTTAGCAACGAGACGAGCTTTATGTTTATCAACTTTCCCATCTGGTCCATACTTGGTTCTGTAAACCCATTTACATCTAACAAGTTTGCGTCCCTTTGGTAGAGGAACAAGATCCCATGTATCATTTGTCATCAATGAATGATATTCTTCATTCATAGCTTCTTCCCAATGTGGATGGCCTGAAGCTTCTGCAAAAGTGTCAGGATCATGATTTACTGGAGCTTGAGCCAGTAAAGAAGAGGCTCTTTCAAACTGAGAACGTGTACGTCGCTGACCTGTAGGATCACCGGCAAGATCACCTGCTGCATCCCGAGTGGCACGGACCCATCTTGGAAGTTGAGGATCCTGAGAAGGTGGGGGAGGATTATCATCCTCGCTTTCATCATCTGAAGAAGAAATGTTTTCAAAGATAGAAGAGATAGGAGGAGGTGGCACATCCGCCGGACTAGGCTCGCAGGCCGATTTATTTTCATCAAATTTTACATCTCTTCTAATGATAACATTTTTGGACTTAAATGGAATAAGTCTATAACCTTTTACATCTTCAGAATATCCAACAAAAGTACATTTCTCACTTTTAGGTTCTAAAGCTTTATGCTTTTCATCTGGAATATGGGCCCATGCTTCACTTCCAAACACACGAAAGTGACTTACATCTGGTTTAATGGAACTCCAAGCTTCTTCTGGAGTGATATTCTCTAGAACCTTAGTAGGAGTGCGATTGATTATATAATTTGCACAATTAATTGCTTCAGCCCAAAAACTAAGACTGAGTCCTTTAGATTGCAGCATACAATTAGCCATTTCCTTTAAGGTGCGGTTTTTCCTTTCAGCTACACCATTTTGTTGTGGAGTGTATGGAACAGTATGTTGCATTTGAATTCCATTTTCGGTGCAAAAGTTGATGAATGTGTTTTTAACATATTCTCCACCATTATCAGTTCTTAGCTTAAGAATTTGATGTCCAGATTGTTTTTCAACAAATGCTTTGAAGGCCAAAAAAGTGGTAAATACTTCGCTCTTGAGTTTTAAGAAGTATACCCAAGTGTGTCTGGAGAAATCATCAATGAAGGTTAAGAAGTACTTGCAGCCAGAGAATGAAGCAACAGGAAGAGGACCACATAAATCACTGTGCACAAGCTGTAAAGGGGCTGAGGCGTGCCAAGAGGCACGTTTGTCAAAACTGTCCCGATGATGTTTGCCGAGTACACATCCGGAACAAACACCATCTCTGCAAGATACCATAGGAAGACCTGTCACCATATTTTCTTTACATAGATGCTGAAGGGAGCGATAGTTTAAGTGACCAAATCGCTCATGCCAAAGTTTGCTCACTTCATCATTATGAGCAACAAATACTGAGGGAAGATTGGATGACCCAAAGTTGTGAAACTTATACAACCTTTTGGAATCATCAGCAAGACCAGTAGCTAGAATCTGTTTAGGATATTTTAGATCCTTGATTACAACATCATGAGGTGAAAATTCAACAATTTTACCTTCACCTGAATGAGTTATCTGATAGACAGATAGAAGGTTTCAGGATAAGGTTGGAACACATAATACATCATTAAACTGACCATTGTCTAGATGAACAGTTCCAGTCCCTACAACATTAAGAGATCTATCATCACCAATATATATATTTTTGGTGTTACAATCATTTAAAGAAGAAAACATGGCTTGGTTTTTGGCCATGTGACAAGAGGCTCCAGAGTTAATGAGCCACTCATGAGAATGAGAAGAAGAAGAAGATACATTTAATGCATAACCAGACTGAGATGATTGACAATGAGATGCAGAAAGTGCCATTCCGGAAGTTGAAGTTGAAGTAGGCTCCACATGGATGTTATGTTTCTTCATTGCGGCCTCCAAGGCTTCCATCTTCTTAAAGCATTTAGATTCTAAGTGGCCATCTCGATTACAAAAGTTACAATGTCTATCAGTCTTCTTCCATTTGTTTTTATTGGTCTTATCATTTTGCTGAAATGATCTTTCATTTTGAGGCTGAAATGGTTTAGGACCATTCTTTTGAGGATATGACTTCTTAGGATTCTTTGAATTTGGTTGCTGCTGGGCGGCTAACGCTTTCGTGGAAGAGTTTCCAAGATTAAGAAGACCAAGGTGTAAGAGTTTTTCTTGTTCTCTTATTAAGGAATCACAAAAGGAGTCAAAGGAAGGGGGCTTGTAGTCTTGTCCTTGACAAATGAAAGCTTCTCTTGTAGAATGGAAAGTGGAAACAAATACAGAGTAGGCTGGTCCCAACTTAGTAAGGATGGAATAAATAAGGTTACCATCGTCTTTCTTAACTTTAACACCTTCCAGGAGATATCTAAGGTTCTTGAATTTGGACAAGAAATCTTCAATGCAAGAAAAATTATTAGGATCCAAAGTAAGCAGCTCATTTTCAAGTTGATGGGCTCTAATTTCATTTTTAATCCCAAAAACTTTAGCAAGTTTTTCTAATGCTTCATGAGGAGTCTCAAGTTCCACAATGTGGAATCTAAGATCAGGAGAAATAGACATCCCTATCAAACCACGTGCTTGATCTTGTCTATTTTCCCATTTTGCCGCCTTGTCTTCATCTTTTGGTTTCTTCTCTTGGTCTGTGGATATTCTGAAGAGACCTTTACTTCTAAGTAAATCTTCGATGTAGGCTACCCATTGGAAGTAGTTAGTGCTGTCAAGAATGACTTGGCATGGGCTTTCCATTTTTAAAAAAAAAACTGAAGCTGAAGATGCTGAAAGTAGGTGTTCCAATGGATAGATCTCGAAAAAATAGGCGGTTTTAAAAAAAAACGGCTCTGAAAAAGGCTTCCGGATGAAGAAGTTATGGCTTTTTGAAAAATAATTGTTGAAGTAGCCGGCAAAGTGCGCGAATGTGCGGGAATGAAAAAATCTGCCCCCACAAAATGGAGACTTGAACCCAAGACCTCTACTCTCTTAAAATAGCTTTGAACCAATTGATCTATACAAAAAATTTGAGAGAGAGAGAGAGAGAGGGGGGGGGGGGGCCTCGGTTTGCGTGCTTGCCTTGAGAAAGCTCTTTTTCCCTACAAAACACAAAACACAAAACCCAACACGAATATGCAAAGAAAAACGAACCTTGCGGCTCGAAGTTAGCTTTAGCCAAAAAACTAGAAATTTAAAAAAAAAATCTCAAAGTTAGCTTTAGCCGAAAAACTAAATATTTTTCTCAATGTTTCTGATTTTCCGAGATCACACTAAGGTGCAGGGAAAAGAGCATACGCATGAGAAAAATCCTTCCTTTCTGTTTCTGATTTGCCCAGATCGCACAGAGTCGCAGGGCAAAGAGCATACGCAGAAATGAAAGGTATAGATCCGGTTAAAAAAAAAGGCTAAATAAACTGAGACCGAAATAAGCAGAGAGAAAATAACAGTAAAGTGCAAAAAAACACTGTATACCTCCCGATCTGAAAAATGACGCAGCTAGGGCTACCGGAAACCTTTTCGTGTGAAACGAAAGGGGTTCCTCACTGGAACAGATGCTCCGAACGCAACAGAGCAGTCCTCTCGGCCCGAAAGCAGTCAGAAACAGCAGATCTAGGAAACGACAGCCGCATGCAGTTCTACCGGCTTCAGATTTGGATCACCAACGGACGCGGCCCTCAAATAGCTCCGATACCATATAGGAATTTACAAGGTAAGTTCCACAGAAAGAATACCAAAAGGACACCGCTCACAACCAGATCTCAAATCAATACACCAGTATTTTTGACGTGGTTAAAACCCTCAGAGTGCAAGGAGGGAAACAGTCCACGGCCTGTCCCAACGTGGGTACTACAGGCAATTTATTAATCAAAGAATGAAAATTTACATAAGCTTCTCTCATGCACGGATTACCTGAACAATGACCCTCCATGCGCTTTAAATAGAACTCATGGACCAATCGGGTGTCAAGCCACGGATCAAGTGTCGGTAATACCGAGGTGAGAGTGAACCGTCGGATCACTACATATCGTGACCGTCGGATTGTAATGTACAACGGTAAAGAAACACACTTTACCTAACTCTAACCTAACTCTATACTAGACCAAGTTGAACTTAACTATATCCTATGTGTCGGAATATCCTAACACAATTTATTTTTGAAGACCCATTTTGTCCCTATGACATTCTTATCTTTTGGTCTAGGAACCAATTCCCAAGTGTTGTTCTTTTCGATCTGGTCAAGTTCTTCATCCATTGCTTTGACCCAACATTCATCTTTGCATGCCTCTTTCACATTTTGTGGTTCAGTGGAAGAGAGTAATGCCAAATAGCTTGAAGCTTCTGCAATTCTTCTTCTTGTTTGTATTCCTGCTTCTTTCTGCCCCACAATCTGAGATTCTGGATGATTCTTTTGAACATATCTGGATGGAGTCTTCTCTTCTATTCTTGTCTGCTCCTCTGGTTCTTCTTGAGGTTCTTCTTCTTCATCATTCTGCCTTTGAGGGTAGCCTTCATCTTCTTCAATGTCTTCATGATGAACTTGCCTAGGAATATATCCCTTCTCATCAACCACTACATCAATGCTATCAACAATTCTGCCAAGTCTTTTATTGTAGCACTTGTATGCTTTGCTATATGGAGAATAACAAAGAAGAATGCCTTCATCTGCTCTTGGTTCAAGTTTTCCAGGTTGCTCATCAGTATTCTTAATATAACATTTGCTCCCAAATATTTTGAAGTGCTTTACCGAAGGAGTCTCACCACTCCAGAGCTCATGAAGTGTTTGAGTGCTATTTACTCGGATATTTGTTTTGTTAAGAATAATAACCGTAGCATGTGCAGCTTCACCCCAGAAAGTTGCGGGAGTACCTGATTCATCAAGCATAGCACGAGCCATTTGTTGGATTGTTCTGTTCATTCTTTCCACCACCCCATTTTGTTGAGGAGTTCTAGCTGTAGAGAATTCTCTTCTTATCCCATGTTCTTCACAGAAATCGAAAAATTCGTTTGAGGTAAACTCCCCACCTCTGTCAGATCTGAGGCACTTAATTTTGTGTCCTGATTCATTTTCAACCAAGGCTTTGAAGGATTTGAATTTTTCGAATGCTTCATCTTTGTGCTTCATAAGTCCTAACCAGACAAACCTGGAGAAATTGTCAATGAATAATATCAAGTATTCTTCTCCTCGAGGTGTTCTTTTTCTGAATGGACCACATGTATCTGTATGTACTAGCTCAAGAGGCATGCTAGCTGATCCTTCCTTCTATGGAAAGTTAGTTCTGGTTTGCTTTCCAAACTGACAAGATTTGCATATAGTGTTGTCTGGAATTTTGATATCTGGAAGACCACGAACTGCTTGATATTTGCATGCTTTCCTTATTTGTGAAAAGCTTAGATGCCCCAACCTTCGATGCCATAGCCAGTGTTCATCATCCTTGCTCAAATAGCATTGTTTTGGTCCTTCTTCAAATATGTATAGATTATTTGGAGTCCTTCCTTTGATCATTGTTTTACCTGTATCAAGATCACGAACACAACATCCATTTGATCTAAATATTACCTCTGTTCCTTGATCGCACATCTGACTGACACTCAGAAGATTATGCTTCAATCCATCAACATACAAAACATTTCCAGCTTTGACCTTCTCTTTTAATGGAGCCACACCTTTTCCTTTTATGGCTGCAGAGATATCGTTTCCAAAAGAAACTTTCTTCCCTTTTTCTAATGCGGTATATGACTCAAGCTTTTCTTTGTCCCCTGTCATATGCTTCGAACATCCGCTGTCAATGTACCATAGACTTTCTTGACCTTCTGCATAAAAGGTTATCCCACATCTTTCTGGTTGTGGTTCCTTTATTCTCCATGTTCTGACATTTGAGTTTTGCTCCTTCTGAATTGTCTTCCGGAACCTGCTCCTGCATTCAGAGTCTTCATGACCAAAGTTATTACAAATAGAGCATTCAACTTCATTTTCAAGGACCGAAAAGTTGTTATAAGTCCTTTTCATGGTTTCAGTCATTCTCCCTTGCTTTTGAGCTTCTCTAGTCATGATTGTCTTGTATGCAACACATTGAGCTGCTTTGTGACCGAAGTTATGGCAAGAAAAGCATTGGCCATTAAAGAAAATTTTGCGATAACCAGATCTATCATCCAACCGATTGTAGCTTCTATTTATTCTTGGAGCAAATTGGGAAGATTTTACCTGTGGTTGATTGTAGCTTCTGTTTGTCTTTAAGGCAGTTTGTCCCCAAATTTCTTGATGGTCTTTATTTGTAAACTGTCCCTGATTCACCTGATTACTTTTAATTGGCCTTTGCTCGCTTTTCCTTGCTGCATCAAGATAACTTTTAGAGGTAGAGGCTTGAGATGTTTCTCCATGATATCCAAGACCTGTCTTGATCAGAGGAGATCGCTGCACATTGATAATCTCATCCAAGGTTTCAGATCCTTTAACAAATTTAAGATTAATAGCTTTTGTTTTCTCAATCTCTTTTCTAAGACCAACAATTTCACCTTCTAGTTTTTCAAGATGTTTTTCCTTTTCATCAATTTGAAATTGTAGAGTATCAATGATCACATTCTTTTCTTCTATACATCTCTTGAGTCTAGTAATTTCATCATAAAGATTATCCACATCTATAGCATCCATATAATCATCATCTTCAAATGCCATTAACAACTTATATTCATTACCTCGTTCATATTCATCACTATTTGATAGACCATCACTATCTTCATGAGTGTAGTAGCTTTTCTTATTTGCACTCTGTTTCTTGTTCCATCTAGCAGGTTCCTTTCCTTTATCCTTATAAGGACATTTTGTAGCATAATGACCTACTCTTCCACAAGCAAAGCATTTAAAAGGTAACTTACCTCTGAACCTTCCAGAACCCCTTTGAAGATTTCTGACAAAATTTGATTCTTCTTCCTCTTCTTTTGGGACGTGGCTTGCTTCATAATAATCTTCTTTGCCTGATGCCTTGAAAGCAGCTTCTCTTCTGTCTGATGGACCTCCCTTTCTCATTTCATAAGCAGTTAGAATTCCATGTAGCTGAGACATAGTAAGAATTCGTAGATTTTCCTTTTCTTCTATTGCAGATACTTTAGATTCAAACTTGGGGGACAATGATCTTAGAACCTTTTCAACCACTATAGCCTCTTTTATTTCTTCACCCAAATTTTTCATACAATTAACAATCTCATCTACCCGAAGAAAATAGTTAGCCACACTTTCATCATTATACATCTTGAGAGTCTCATATTGAATCCTGAGAGTTTGAAGTTTAGCACGCTTTACCTGTTCATCTCCTTCATAGCTTGTGACAATTTTGTCCCATATCTCTTTTGCGGATTTGTAGTGCATTACCTTCATAAATTCCGTTTGGGATATACATCCCAATAGGGTACTGACTGCTTTCGCATTTGTTTCATACTTCTTTTTCTCAGCTGCATCTGTAGGAGTAGCTGAAGGAAAAGTGTAGCCTGTTTCTACGATGTCCCAAACTTTTGTACCAAGAGATTGAAGATAGGCAGTAACTCTTACCTTCCAATAATTGAAGTTTGTCCCATCAAAAACCGGTGGCCTGATTGATGCTTCTCTCTCGTAGTTGCTCATGATGAACGATCTACCTTCAAGCGATCAAGCTTTTCTGAAGGACCTGTTGTGATACCAATTGTTGGAAATAATACTGAGAGGGGGGGGGGGGTGAATCAGTATTATCAGATCAATAAAACTTTTTCAATGCCCAAAAACCTATACGCTACTTCAGTTAAGTGAACCAGCGTATACACGCTACTGTGTCTAAGGAAAACAGCGTATAACCAGAAAACTTATAATTCAGTTAGTTTATCTTCAGTTAAGTGCATCAGGTCATCATTCACCATATTAAGAGTAAACAGATGCAGTATAACATAACAGATTATCACACAAAAGCCACACACATGAACACCATGATATAAGGTGGAAACCCAATGTGGGTGAAAACCACCTGCTGCAAGTCGTCTCTATCTTTCTTTAATAAGAATTTCAGTTTACAATCTTTTGTACTGGTGCAGCCTTATGCCAGTACGCAGGCTACAACCTGCAGAAGGCTTCAACCTTCTCTCGTTCTTCAATCTTCCTTGGAAGGGAGCTCCAACCCCCTTTGCTCTTGTAGGTGCTGGCCTACAATCTTCTTTCCTTCAGGTACCACTTTTCATCAATTTTCAGACTGGATACTCCTGAAGCACAACATTACAATCTGAAGACCATGATTCATTCACAAATCATATAAAACAACCAATACTAGCATCATCAATCTTTGAATCACTGAACCACTGAAACCCTGTCAAACCCAGTCACCAGAACACAGAGCAGACTACAAAACTCTGCAATAACAGCCAGATCCAGCTGCAACTCAAAAATCAAGCTCCAAAAGATATACGCTACTACTATGAAGGCAACCCGCGTATACACGCGGTTTTACCGAAGACAACCTGCGTACAGATCTAAAAATACTTTTTCATAACTTGTAGTTGTACCAGATTTCAGTTATACCCAGAACATAACATTGCGTCAGTATGCAGATCTAGAAATTCGCATAATCAACCATATAAAGATAGTTCATTTCAAACCATTTGATCCCGATCTCTCCTTAGATCTTGTTCTCCATCAACCGATGAGATCTCTCCTTAGCTCAGATCCAGCAATACACCATCAACCAATAACCTGCATACTAGATCTAATACTTCATCAGATATTCAAGACATTTCAGATACATTTGCCTAATGATCTTCTTCTCCTTATATAGCCTTAGGCCATGCTCAATACCACGAGCCAAAACCATAGAAATCCAAAACCATCAACTCAACACTAGGGATCGACACGTCCGTCGAGACACCATGGTCCGAAACCATAGGCACAATTTCCAAGGAATAACGGCCACGGACCAAAAAAGAGTTTTCCACATACACGCGCTTTTACTGAAGCCAACCTGCGTGTACACGCGACTTGGGCTTGATGAACCTGCGTATATGAATTTTCTCTTCTTCTTATAGTCTGATCATCTATTCCTTGCTGCTGACCTTCTGCACTATGATTTGTCATCAGTGAGGTTTGCCATCAAGGACAACACTTGTCTCATAATGCCAACAGTATTATAGATATAAAGAAGAAAAAAGGATATTGTTTTTGGGTTTGATTGGTGTTAATACCAACAATACCTCTACCGCTACCATTGTTGGCCATTAATATAATTGGATTCAAGCATAGCAATCAAGGCATCCATATTTGAGTGAAGCTTTTGAATTGTGGTGTTATAGGTGCAAGGAAACAAAGAGGAGATGGCTTGTATTCATTGATAGAAATTTGGGGCATCCATTACATGATTCAAGATGGTTAAATAAAGGACCATATAATACCGTGTACAATTCACCTTAAACTGATCATTTCACGGAGAAAGGGAGCCAATCAGTTAAACTAGATGGAGGAATGAGATCATAGTAAAAGGAATCATTAAATCACTGGAATTGCACGTAGGGTTTAGAGAAAACTACACAATACATTCAAATTAACCTACAAAGTTGAAGGCAAGAATTCATTTGTTGTTAGAATAGAATACCAATCCCCATCTGGGCATTCCAAACAAAGTTGCTTCTTGGGCATGTATCTCTACTATTAATTAAACAGACTTGGTAGAATGGTAGAGTATCCCAGTGGTAGGGGTAGGTATAGTTACATTCCTAAAACCCTAGGTCTGTGATACTTACTACAATGAGCAATGGAGGGTTGTTTGGAATATTAATCTAGTTGGTAGTAAGTAATCTAGCTTGGGGAAAGCTTGAATTATACCTATTCCAAATTTGGAGGGGGCAGGAAAACCTCCTTGGAGATCCAATTTTTTTTAATTTTTTTTTTCTACTTGAGTTTGATGTCAAATATTTTTTTTTGTTTCTTTAATTGTTATATACACACACAACTACAAATACATTCCCCCCACCTAAGCTATAGAGAAGCTTGCTTCTCTTAGCACAACAAGACAGATAATATTCATTATATATAAAGGAATCTAAATCAGCAACACGACATGATCATGTTTGCATCTATTACACACCTATTGCAGAATAGGAAATAAACAATTTATTGTTTCCTCTAACTCACCAATAGGAACTTAAATCAACTCGTGCCTAATATGATGCATTTAACAATACTTACCTATTGCATATAGATAATATAAATAACATCAAGTATAGGTTGATCCTAAAGATTAAAAGCATTCTTTCGCTTTTATCCAACAAACCTATTGACAACGTCATTATGTTCTACAATTGTAATCCAAGGTTCAATAAAAATTTTAAAGGATTCTTGCAAACCTCCTCCATCATTTGCTTTGTATCAATGATCTGGAAATCAGTCGTGAATGATCTCAGTTAATTAATGAAGGTATTACAGACTCATGTTTTGGGGTGTGTCTATGTTATTTTGAGCAATGGATCGATAATATTGTGAAATGCACAGACACTTGAAATAGTAAGAGAAACACAGTAAGCAAATATAAAGCACAACAAATTTAATAAGGAGTTCACCCAATCCTCTTGGATTACGTCTCCTGGTCCAGCCTTTAGTGGTGGCCTTTTTTATTGTGTCTTAAAGCAGAGATTTTACAATAAGGAGCTCAATTTGAGTCTCACTTAACAAAAAATGATCAGTAGGATTGTGCTTGGATCCCCCCAAGTCTCTAGAGTACAGAGACTCCCCTTACTGAATCTCGACCTCAACTGGTCTCAGTGGTATGAGTCCAATTTGGTAGTCAATACCAGACACGTATACACAGAGGAGTTGCTTGAACCTCTCAAGCCTTCTTTAGAGTTCACAGATTCTCGAACTCTCTCTGTTCTGTCTGCTTGATGCTGCCTTTTCTTTGCAGGTCAGTTTGGCTTCCCTGTTCTCTGCAATTTGCTTCTTTCTGGCCTTTTTGGCTTTCTGCTTCTCTTCCACTCTCTTTGTCTCTCTCTCTATCTGTTCGTGGCTTAAAGCCAATCTGTCCCCTGATTGCTCATTTTGTCTCCCCGGCTCTCTGGATCACCTGCTTTTGTCAGCTGGAATTCCCCTGCTTCTGTGTCATCGCCAATGTGTAAAGTTTCACAGAGAGGTGGCCACTTGTCACCTTACGGACTGAGTGCCAGTTTCCTTCGAAGGGTCGTTATTTCCTTTACTGCAGGTTTTGCCCGCGAAACTAATTCTCCTGCTAGCTCAGCGGTCATGTCGGACCTCAAACCTTTATGCGCCTCAGCCTATTTCCCCGTCAAATCCATTCTTCAATCGGGTTAAACCTCCGTTGTTGATATGGAGCCTCCAGATCCTACGGTCTTCGTCTATATCATGCGGGTGAGCTGCTCGACCATTACTCATGCGATATAAGCAGCTTTTCGCTCTCATCCGCTGGACATGCATCGCCCCGTGTGTGACATCGCGTTGAACTCAGCCAAACCCGCTTACCACTCGAAGTGCACACGATATCATGTCAGTTTTGGGCACAGGACCTGCCTTTTGGTTCTTTCCGCACGATTTTTCCCATTTTCCTCATGACTGAGTGCTCGGGGCTTTCCTTCTATGAGGGTTTTGCCCTGTAATTGCGTATCAGAAATTGCCTCTGTTTCTGGATCTGGAATTCCGATTACCAATTTGCATCCCTGCGTGGACTCCATGGGCTAACGATCAGCACGCTTTGACCGAGGGTCCCCGTTGTTTCATGTAGGCCACAATTGCCATTATCCAGAGGTTATTTCTGATACTTGTTATTCATAAGATTTGTTCTGACATAGTTTTGAAACAGTCATGAGAAATGTTTAAGGATCCAATTTGGATCACGACCTTCCCACTGAAAAAGTTTTCTGACCACCAAAAGTTGGTTTTCAAGCATTGACTAAGTGAGGATATAACTGTCTCACTTGTCCAATCTCTATCCATTTTGTACTACTTGGCTTTGAACCCTTGAGTCCAATCCTAAGGTACTCAACATCTCCCCTACGCATTGTCCTCACCTTCCTGTCCAGAATTGTGTCTTCCTGCAACTGATTGAGATATTCAGGTAACAGATCATCAATAGAAGGCAATCGACTTTGCTCTTAGGGATCTTCAATTAATTAAGGTTCAAATAGTCTCAAGCTATCTGCGTTAATGACTAAGTAGATGTGCATGTAAGCTGGTAAATCAAGGCGAAAAGCATTCTCACCAATTTTCTCAAGTACTCTGAAAGGTCCATACCTGATGGGTTTTAGCTCTTTACCTTCGCCTTGCATTCTGGCTTTGCTGATATACAGCCAGAATTGATCACCAACTTGGAAACTATGCTCCATCCAATGCTTGTCATGACTCACCTTGTATTTGGCTTGGCTTTTTTCCAGCTATTCCTGTACTGCCTGGTGAATCTCTTGGATTTGTTCAATGAACTTGGTTGCCTTTTCCACATCACTGTGTCCATCAACTGCTATGTCTTCACCAAAGACAAAATCCAAGGGAGACCTTGGTGTGAAACCAAAACAAGTCTCAAAAGGAGATCTCTGTGTAGAAGAATGTTTTGCTTGGTTGTAAGCATGATGTACATAACACAAATGTCCATCCCAAAGTTTGGGATGCTTGTTGCAATAGCCTCTGAGCAACTGGATCACTGTCCTGTTAACCACTTCTGTCTGGCCATCTGTCTGTGGATGAAAGGTTGTGCTTTTCTTCAGTCTAGTGTCCATTAGTTCCCACAGACTCGACCAAAACTTCCCAACAAATCGGGTGTCTCGATCAGATACAATGGAAGTGGGTAACCCAAAATGAACCCATACATGCTAAAAGAACATTTTTGCAGTTTGTTCAACTGTAATCTGTTTATTACAAGGTATCAAAATACACATTTTGTTGAACCTATCCACAACAACATATAAATAGTCATGACCTTTCCTAGATTTAGGCAGTCCTCCAACGAAGTCCATGGAAACACTTTCCCAAGGATGAGAAGGAACTGGCAGTGGAGTGTACGAGCCTAGTTTTCTATTGCCGGGCTTGCTTTTAGCACACATGGTGCATCCTCTTACATATCTAGAAATTGTCTCATTCATTTTTGGCCAATAACTAAATCTTCGCAGCTGTGCAACCATTTTACTTACCCCAAAGTGACCTGATATTAGAGAAGTGTGTGCTTCTCAAATTATCTTCACCCTTTCAGTTTGAGGAATGCATAGCTTCCCACAATGATACAAGAGTTGGTCCTTAAGGTGGTAATCCAATTCTTCTACTCGTTTTCCTTGACTTAAAGTTGCATATACATCTTTGAAATCTATATCTTGGGCATATTGTTCAATGTAGCTCTCATGCAATACTGAATTATGCTTAAGTATAGTAGATGCATTTATAATTGGTCTAGATAGCATATTTGCAACTTTATTGTGTATGCCCTTTTTATATCTGATGACTAACTAAAACTGTTGTAGAAAACCCATCCACCTATAGTGTCTTGATTGTTGCAACTTAGTTTGGGAGTGTAGGTATTGAAGTGGTTGATGATCAGTATCTATGACTGTCTCTTTACCCATTAAGTAATGTTTCCACTTTTTCACGCTCTGTACTAATGCATACAATTCTTTATCATATGTAGGATAGTTAACTATTGTAGAATTAAATCTCTCAGAATGATAACATATGGGTTTACCATGTTGTATCAACACTGCTCCCATGGCATAGTCACTAACATCCGTTTGGATCTAAAATGGTCTCTGAAGATTAGGTAGTGCTAGTACAGGTGTTGTACTAATCTTTTCTTTCAAGGTGTCGAAGGCTTTCTGCTATTTGCCTCCCCACTGAAACACCTTGTTCAATCCTGTTAAAGCATGCAAGGGAACTGCAATTAAGGAAAAGTTAGAAATAAACTTTCTCCAATATTTTGCTACTCCTAAGAAGCTTATAACTTCTGTAGCAGATTTGGGTTTAGGCCAGTTTACAATGACTGCAACCTTAGAGGGATCTATCTTCAATTCACCACCCCCTACTATATGTCCCAAATAATTGAAAGATGTTTTACCAAATTCACATTTTGAAAGTTTAACATAAAGTTTTTCTCTTTTCAAAGCATCTAGTGTCTGCTTAACATGCTTTAAATGTTCTTCCCACGTTTTGCTAAATATAAGAATGTCATCCAGATATACAATAACAAAATCATCAAGAAAGGGTTTGAGTACATCATTCATTATTCTCATGAAAGTAGCAGGAGCATCGGTTAAGCCAAAAGGCATAACCAACCACTCATACAATCCCTACTTTATTTTGAAAGCAATCTTCCATACATCTTGTTCTACAACTCTGACCTAATGATACTCACTATGGAAGTCTAACTTGGAAAAATAAATAGCTTCTTTCAATTGATCTAATAGATCATCTATGCGAGGAAGGGGATAATGATTTTTTTATCGTTATCTTATTCAGTGCTTGGTAATCAATGCAGATTCTCCACGAGCCATCTTTCTTTCTCACCAAAACGATTGGTGACCCACATGGTGATGTGCTAGGTTTGATGAACCCCTTCTCGAGCAACTCCTACACCTGCTTCTTGATTTCTGCATTCTCTAAAGCGGACAACCTATACATTCCGATGTTAGGCAATGGAGCATCTTGCTGCAAATTAATATCATGCACTATTTCCCTTTTGGGTGGCAGACCTTTAGGTTCTTGAAACAAGATATCATATTCTAAAACAACTTTTTCTAAATCAGCTTGTTGTTTAGCATCACAACCCTCAAATACATTGGTTTTATCAGGTTTCTTTTCCTTTACAACCATCAGTAAAAGTTGTTTGCATGAATTTACAATTCATTTCATCTGCCTTGAGTTTATGAGAGTATAATTATTCTTGAGCTTGTGAGCTCTTACAAAGTATTCGATTCCATCTTTAATGAGTAGATACTTGTTCTTAACTCTATAGAAAATAGATTTTCTATCATACAAGTAAGGAATTCCTAAAACAATTCCACATATATCCAAAGGAACTACATCTAACTCAACCTCATCTACAAATGCTGACCCAAAAGAAAACTTAAGTTTACATTGTCTGGTCACTTGTAGCTGTGCTTTATCACTTAACCAACCTAATGGTTATGGTTTCTTGTGAGGTGTAGTCAGTAATGCCAACTTCTTTACAATTGCTTCAGAAATTAAATTTACTTGTGAGCCACTATCAAACAAAGTATCAATCTTTTGATGTTTGGAAATAACTCGAATATGGAAAAGCTCATTTCTTTTTCTCTCATTTTCTTCATCAATAGTAGATTGTGCAGAATTACTAGTAGATGCTTCAGAATTTTTACCTTTTATACATGTGGCTACAATGGTTGTTTCATCTCCTGAGTCTGACCCCAAATCTTTCTGAATAGTTGCAACATTCTTCTTCTTCTTGCCCTTGAACTTCTTAGGTCTCAACTCCGGATGCAGAATCCAATAGTGCTCATCATCATGCCCATCCATTTCACAGTGAGTGCATGAAGACTTTGTCTTTTGTGCAATATTGGCCTTCCTTTCTTTCCGTTTCTGTTTTATTTTCTCCTTATTCTTGCTTGCAAGGGGTTTGGATGATCCCCCAACTTTTGGGTTCCCGTTCTTTCCTCTAGCTTCTAGATGAGTAGCTTAAAGAGATACCTCATATATACTAGTGGGATTAAACATGAGGATAGTGTGCCTCACGTAACTGTGTAGACCACCTATGTACTTCAACAGAGTTTCAGGTGAGTCTAATGAAATTCCTAGAATCAAAGCTCTTTTCCTAAATTCTTGGGTGTAACCCTATACACTTTGCCCTTTCAATTGGCGAAGAGTTTGCCAGCTCATCATGACTTGCTGCATGTAAGCGAGTGGATACAACTTCTTTTTGATTGCAGAAAAAAATTCACTCCAGACAAAAAGAGTCTTACCATGTTTCTTCATGTCAGCTTGTGTCCTGCCTTCCCACCATACCAAGGCAGTACCTCCAAGGCATAGACTTGCCAGCTGAATCTTACTCTTGTCTGACTCGATGCTCTGCACTTTTCAATAAACATCAATTTGTTTGATCCAATTATCCAGCTTCTCTGCATTCAAATCTCCATCATGTATGGGTAAATCAAATTTAACATCTAATTTAATCAAATATGTCTTCTTTTTATGTTCAGGGCTATTAGGAGGTGTGATAAAGCTTTCTTCTTTCCCTTTGCCTTTTGAGTGGTCATGGAGAGATTCTTCTTCTCCTTTATCTTGTTTGGAGCTTGATGAATCTTCATCTTTATGTTTCCTAAAATCCCAATACATTTCCTCTATCATGGACCTCATGGCCAGGAAACTATTTATAAATTGATGATCTAGTCCCAAGGGACTTTCTTCTGACATTTTCTTCTGAAGATAGACTCTTCCACTTTCCAGATTAGTTTCGACGAACTCCCCTTCTCCTAATTTAAGCATTGATCTAGTTAGCATTCAACAACAAATCCATCACAGGCATGTCTAACCTTAAACAACCTAGGAGCTCTGATACCACTTGATCTGAAAATCACTCGTGAATGATCTCAGTTAATTAATGAAGGTATCACAAACTCATGTGTTGGGGTGTGTCTATGTTATTTTGAGCAACGGATTGATAAGATTGTGAAATGCACAGCCACTTGAAATAGTAAGAGAAACACAGTAAGCATATACAAAACACAACAAATTTAATAAGGAGTTCACCCAATCCTCCTGGGCTACATCTCCTAGTCCAACCTTTAGTGGTGGCCTTTTTTATTATGTCTTAAAGCAAATATTTCACAATAAGGAGCTCAATTTGAGTCTCACTTAACAGAGAATGATCAGTAGGATTGTGCTTAGATTCCCCAAGTCTCTAGAGTACACAGACTCCCCTTATTGAATCTCGACCTCAATTGGTCTTAGTGGTATGAGTCCAATTTTGTACTCAATACCAGATAGGTATACACAGAGGAGTTGCTTGAACCTCTCAAGCCTTCTCTGGAGTTCATAGACTCTCAGACTCTCTCTTTTCTGTCTGCTCGATGCTGCCTTTGCTCTGCAGGTCAGCTTGACTTCCTTTTTCTCTCCAATTCGCTTATTTTTGGCCTTTTCGGCTTTCTGCTTCTCTTCCTCTCTCTCTGTCTCTCTCTCTGTCTGTTCATGGCTTAAAGCCAATCTATCTCGTAACTGCTCATTTCGTCTCCACGGCTCTCTGGATCACTTGCTTCTGTCTGCTGTAATCCCCCTACTTCTGTGTCATCGCCACTGTGTAATGTTTCATAGAGAGGTGGCAACTTGTCACCTTACGGACTGGGTGCCAATTGCCTTCGAAGGGTCGTTATTTCTGTTACTCCAGGTTTTGTCCGCGAAACTGATTCTCCTGCCAGCTCAACGGTCATGTCGGACCTCAAACCTTTATGTGCCTCAGCCTATTTCCCCGTTAAATTCGGTCTTCCATCGAGTTAAACTTGAACCATTGATCTGGAGCCTCCAGATCCTACGGTCTCTGTCTATATCGCGCGGGTTAGTTGCTCGACCGTTACTCACACGATATAAGTGGTTTTTCTCTCTCATCCACTGGACATGGATCGCCCAGTGTCTGGCATTGCACTGAACTCAGCCAAACCCGCTTGCTGCTCGATGTGCACGTGATATCCTGCTGGTTTTGGGCATGAGACCGGCCTTCTAGCGCTTTCTGCATGGTTTTCCCCATTTTCCTCGCGATCGAGTGCTCGGGGCTTTCCTTCTCTGAGGGTTTTGCCTTGCAATCATGTATCGAAAACTACCTTTGTTTCTGGATCTGGACTTTTGATTGCCAATTTTCATCCCTGCGTGGACTCCATGGGCCAATGATCAATGTGCTTTGACTGAGGGTCCTCGTTGTTCCATGTAGGCCATAATTGCCATTGTCCAGAGGTTATTTCTGATACTTGTTATTCATAATATTTGTTCTGACATAGTTTTGAAACAGTCATGAGAAATGTTTAAGGACCCAATTCGGATAAATCACCCTCAATTGCCACAAGACACCACCTTAGAGGACATTCTACAAACTTCATTTGTCACCCTAAGCTTCCCTTCCAGATAAAGATGCTTTCCATTGGCATTTTTGTGTGTGCATCAAATGAGCATCCATAATGTCATCAACAAATGTCATGAGTCAACATTGGACACAATGATCCTAATCAATGATCCTATTGACTTTCTTCTGACATTTTCTTATGAAGATAGACTCTTCAAATTTCTAGGTTAGTTTCGACCAACTCCCCTTCTCCTAATTTTAGCTTTGATCTAGTTAGCATTCAACAACAAATCTAGCACAAGCATGTCTAACCTTAAACAACCTAGGAGCTCTGATACCACTTGATCTGAAAATCACTCATGAATGATCTCAGTTAATTAATGAAGGTATTACAGACTCATGTGCTGGGGTGTGGGTATGTTATTTTGAGCAATGGATCGATAAGATTAAGAAATGCACAGACACTTGAAATAGTAAGAGAAACACAGTAAGCAAATACTAAACACAACAAATTTAATAAGGAGTTCACCCAATCCTCCTTGGCTACGTCTCCTGGTCCATCCTTCAGTGGTGGCGTTTCTTATTGTGTCTTAAAGCAGAGATTTTACAATAAGGAGCTCAATTTGAGTCTCACTTAATAGAAAATGATTAGTAGGATTGTGCTTGGATCCCCCCAAGTCTCTAGAGTATCGAGACTCCCGTTACTGAATCTCGACCTCAACTGGTCTCAGTGGTATGAGTCCAATTTGGTACTCAATACCAGACACGTATACAAAGAGGAGTTGCTTGAACCTCTCAAGCCTTCTATGGAGTTCACAGACTCTCGGACTCTCTCTATTCTGTCTCCCTGATGTTGCCTTTGCTCTGCAGGTCAGTTCGGCTTCCCTGTTCTCTGCAATTTGCTTCTTTCTGGTCTTTTTTGCTTTCTACTTCTCTTCCTCTCTCTTTGTCTCTCTCTCTCTGTTTGTTTGTGGCTTAAAGCCAATATGTCCCCTGACTGCTCATTTCATCTCCCTGGCTCTCTGGATCACCTGCTTCTGTGTCATCGCCACTATGTAACGTTTCATAGATAGGTGGCCACTTGTTGCCTTACGGACTGAGTTCTAGTTTCCTTCGAAGGGTCGTTATTTCCGTTAGTCTAGGTTTTTCCCGCGAAACTAATTCTCCTGTTAGCTCAGCAGTCATGTCAGACCTCAAACCTTTATGCACCTTAGCCTATTTCCATGTCAAATTCAGTCTTCGATCGGGTTAAACCACCGTCGTTGATCTGGAGCCTCCAGATCCTACGGTCTCCGTCTATATCGCGCGGGTGAGTTGCTCAACCATTACTCATGCGATATAAGTGGTTTTTCTCTCTCATCCGCTGGACACGCATCGCCCAGTGTGTGACATCACACTAAACTTAGCCAAACCCGCTTACCACTCGAAGTGCACACGATATCCTGTCAGTTTTGGGCACAGGACCCGCCTTTTGGTGCTTTCCGCACGGTTTTCCCCATTTTCCTCATGACCGAGTGCTTAGGGCTTTCCTTCTATGAGGGTTTTGCCCTACAATTGCGTATCAGAAACTGCCTCTGTTTCTGGATCTAGACTTCCGATTACCAATTTGCGTCCCTGCTTGGACTCCATGGGCCAATGGTCAGCGTGCTTTGACCAAGTGTCCTCGTTGTTCCGTGTAGGCCACAATTGCCATTGTCTAGAGGTTATTTCTGATACTTTTTATTCATAAGATTTGTTCTGACATAGTTTTGAAACAGTCATGAGAAATGTTTAACGACCCAATTCGGATCAATCACCCTCAATTGCCACAAGGCACCACCTTAGAGGACATTCTACAAACTTCAGAGTTTCTTTCCTATTACAAAAATCTTTCCTTACTTTAAAGTTTAGATTTGGTGGACTCTTCTCATTGGTTCACAAGCTACAACCCAGTTCAACATCATTCATCACCCTAAGCTTCCCTTCCAGATAAAGATGCTTTCCACTGGCATTTTTGTGTGTGCATCAAATGAGCATCCATAATGTCATCAACAAATGTCATGAGTCAACATTGGACACAAAGATCCTAATCAATGATCCTATTGACATTGTCTTAGATTTTTAGGTTCCACTAGTTGGAGATGAGGGTCATTAGATTCCCAACACCAAATGCAACATTTTCCCTCTCTCCTAAAAGAATTAGATACCAATGCTTCTATTGTGGAGAGAAATGATAGTGTTTGTAATTCTTAGTTTTTAGCATATGTATTTCTCATTATTATTTTGGTGGGACGATATCATTGTGGATTGATGTAACAAAGTGTTTTGGTTTCCTATTCTCATGGAATGGTTGAAATATTATATCTATCTATCTCTATTATTGTGCTTCATTGCTAATCTTTAGGGTCTTGCTCAGATTTTCTCTCCTAGTTTGTTGAGTTACTTTTCTTGATGTAAAGCTATACAAAATTAATTGCTTAATGAAAAAAGAAATTAGATATTTTGTTTCACACTTTAGTGTTAAACTTCGCTAACAAGTGGGATTTCACACATCTAACATATTACTAATTTGAGTATTAATACATGGAGATGTGTTCCTTCATCTTTTAAGAATTGTAGGTATTCCAACACTAGATGTGCAAATTCCCCCAACCATTTGTTCTTCATTGTTATGATTTCACTTCTTATCAATATTTGGTATAGTGTCTTCATTTTGGTTACAAGATCATTGCAATTGTACAAGAACATCCTTTTGCACAAATAAATTGTACCAAAACAAAGTAGACACTTATGTATTGCACAACCTTTAATTCAATGTTTGAATAAAAAATTATACCAAGGTAAAACAAAAGCTACTCACCAAGAATTTATGTGGAAATGGTAATAAGATAAGATAATTTTGTTGATGTTGTATGGATGACAACAAATTTTATCAATGAGACTGGAAGGTATAGCCAACATAAATTACACAAAAGCATCTAAAATCCTTAAATATATAGGATGCAAACTAGAAGATTCATGATTACCATCTGGAAATCAAATAATGTGCTAGTAAAAGGAAGTAGTTTTCCTTTGAATAGATGAAGCATAAACTAGGATTGAGCATGTTTATTTATTTCAAAAAATGCAAAACAATTAGAAAACTAATTTATTCAAAACCATTTTCCCTTTTAAATGAAAGGAATGTAACATACCTCTCTGAGGCAATAAGATGGAGAAATTTATCTTCAAATTCTTGACAAAGTTCTAGTGCAATAACACGTGTTCCTTTAGAATTCTGCACCAATTAGTCACCTAGCCTCACTAACTCACCTTCAACAACTTGTGATCTATCCTCCAACCTAATATTTAAAAAATAAATTTTAATAACAAGGAAACATGCACTGATTGTTCATGAGTATGACTACTAACAACGATTTAGTTTCAAACATGTTGAATTCAAATTTAAAAGATGGACCATATTTTTGTATGCCAAAATTTCATATAAACTACAATTTTTAGATTTTTTTAAGATAACATATACTCTAAAATTATTGCATTTCATATTTTTAAAATAGGATACCTATCTACTTTACTTCTAAAAGCATTGAAGAGAGATCACATTTATATGCTGCCAAATTGTTGTTTGTACAAAAATCATTTTGATTGACACAAATTTGATTTTGAGGAAGGCTGGTTATTATGACGTCTATATGGATATTTCATTAGTTGTGAGTCTAAAACTACAATGTGTTATTGGAAAGATTGTGGATTTGTATCATGCTATGTACTATTGAATTGGATTTACTTGTATTGTTGTTGGTGAAATCAACTAGTGTGTTACAAATTGTGCACTCAATATCATCTCTATTTGAAAAATTGAAGAAACTTAGAAATACTATCATATTGGTATAGAATACAATTTTTTCATGTGCTCTTTTCGACCCTATGGGAAATTTTCCCAAAAGGGATATTACATCAAACCACGCTTGGGCAGTCCAAAAGGTCAATATGGAAAATTAGAATACAAGTACTCATAAAGCATATTCCTCAAATATGTGATTAAATAGAAAATAATTTTAGTCAGCCTCCTAATTAAAGCTTTGAATGTGCTATAAGAATATTATTTGAAACAACATAGTTGCATTGCCTTTCCCTATCCACAGTGGCCCCTGATGTAACATCCCTAGTGAAATTCCATGTAAAAATATATATATAAGGCCACAGTGATGGGACACGTATTCCAAGATGAATGGTGGGGGAAACATCCTAATGGGTGTAAATTCATTTTATTATTGCTAAGGAAATTGGCAAAGGCAATGGCAAAGGCTTTGGAAAGGCATGAGGGATTTATTGGCATTTTATTTATGAAAATAATGGAAATTAGGAGAAAAGGAAGGTGAAAGGTCACAAGTTGCATGTGAGGAGGAAAATGAAGGAAAATAGTGGAAAATGAAGAAAATGAAGGCCTCATTAATAAAAACGCTTCTGAGGATCAATGCGAAAGATTTGGTCATTTCAGTGTTGGAGCTCTCTTCTATTCTCTCTCTCTCTCATACTCTTGGATACTTAAAGTTTTCTTGGAGCACTCTTGGAGGGTGTGGCATACTTGGAGCTTTGGAGCAGGTAGGCAAAGGAAAAGCAGGAAATTCCAAGAGGGCATTGGTATCAGCATCTACAATGGGTTTTGTTGCAAGTATCAAGTTGCATGTATGCTTTCCTCACTAGTTTTGGCATGCATGGCACATGCATGTGGTTTCTTGGTTATGATCTGTCATTGGCATGGAGGATGGTTGGGATTGACAGTGGATTTTCCTAGCCTTGCCATTTTTTGGATAGCCATGGTGTTGTGGGTTAATTTTCTTTGTTTTTGGTTGGTTCTCATGTTTCCTAGCTTGGGTTGAGCTATTAGTTCCTAAAAGCCTTGGTTGGACAAATGCTGTAGAGCCCTGTAATGGCTTGGGTTCAGTTACTAGTCACGTAGCCTTGGTTGGACAAATGTTCTGGAGCCCTGTAACAACTTGGGTTGAGTTACTAGTCTTGTAGCCTTGGTTGGAAAAACACTCTGGAGCCCTTGGTGGGTTGAGTTACTAGTCCCGTAGCCCTGGTTGGACAAATGCTATGGAACCCGGTAAAAGCTATGGGTTGAGTTATTGGTCCCGTAGCCTTGGTTGGAAAAACACTTTGGAGCCCAGTAAAATTTGTGGGTTGAGTTACTAACTTACTAGTCCCGTAGCCTTGGTTGGAACAAAAAATCTGGAACCCTGGAAGGCTGGGACATAGACAGATCTGATGTTGGTTTTGTGCTGTTCGATCATGAGGTGGAATCACTGTTTGATGGGATGAGGTGGATGGCCTCTGGAAGCCCTATATGAGTTTTGATTAATGTGTTCTAAGAAATCCCACATTCATGCTTGAAATATGGCATGGGGGTGAATGGATGAAGAGATATTTGGCTTAGTCATTCTATGGTTGGGTGGAATGTGGAAGTCCCATCCAGGGTTTGGATTTTGAATCATTAATGAAATGTTATTTCTCCTTGTATCTCTATGAGCATTATGATGGATTATATGTGTTTTATATGGTCGTGATTTCATTAGTATTTATGTCCCCATTATGTTGCTTATTTAGATGTTTTATGACAATAGCCATGAGTGGCTCTCATCATGTTCTTACCTGTTATTGAATGATCAATGTATTTATGACCTAATGTATGAAATGACAACTAATGTGATAAGGAGACAATGCTTCATAGTGAATCTCAGATAAGTATGATACCCTTATGCTCATATATGTTATTTACACCTAGAGGTTGCATATTTACTAAGGGTTTGACAAAATGTCTGTTATGGTTAGACTTAGTTAGGTTAAGCCCTTGAGAAAGTTTTGTGTTAGAGGCTTTGCCTTCATGTCATTTAATGTCTTTGAGAGTTTCATCAAGTTCTAGGCATTGGTTTGGAGACTGACCCTGAAAAGGTGGCTTAAATCTCGCAGTCTCCAGCACAGAACTGGCTGATAGAGACTGTAGTCTCTCCCTTGTAGGCACTGTTGAAGCGATTATAGGTTTATAGTGGCATGAATTCCTTGTCATGGGAGCGAATCTCGGTTTAATTCATGTAAATTCTAGGTTAACCCATGGGATTAGGCACCTGGAGTGGTGGATTAGCTCCTGGGGGTCTCGAAGCACCTCAGAGAGGTCTGTGTGTTGTGGTTCTGTCAATACCATTTCCTTAACGTTGCCTAGGAGGTTTAATCATACCATAGTAGCCTCTCATCGCATGTTTACCCTGGTTGGCTGGTAGCTTGGGTAGATGTTGGAGGAGGGTGTTACACCTAATATCATCATCCAAGAAATTGCATAGAGAAAATTGTTAAAATCTATATGAGTAGTGAAATGTAGTTTTGTTTAGGAGATTAGAAAAAAAGAATGGTCCACCATAGAAAGAGGTATCTTGAAGAAAATCATCAAGGACCAGTTACAAATTATAAAAATAAACTACATATTATCAGAATACAAGCCGCATATAAGCAGTGGACGAGGACCTAGCTATGTCAATGAAAGTGGATTGTCTCGTTAATAAATACAAAAAGGTGACAAATGAATAATTACATGATGATGTGGGAGAAAGACATGGAAATCCATTTCAGAAAAGTTCAAAAAATCATCGACACCTAAAAAAAGATTTGGTTCGAAATGCATCGACAATACACTTCTAATGTGATTTCTACTGAAAAATTTCTAATTACCCATAGTATAAATCAAAGAAACCTGAATTTTGAAAAAACACTATCTACTAAATAATTGAATAACAAATCTATATTTTTAATTAAAAAATAATTTTAAATTTAAAAAAGTAATTATTCCATAACATCAAAAACATGTATTGATACATTCACGAAAGAGAGATTTACATTAAAATTCTAAAGGACATGCTCATTGACATTATTCCACACATATATCTCTCCTTCTTCTAGTTTACCATTTATCACATTCTCTCAAACAACCTGAGATCAGTTTCTAAAGATGATCTGTCCCCCCAAAAAAATAGTATTTCATTTACATCTTTAACATGGTTGAAAAACCCTCGCTTCGGGTTAAATGGTATTCGTGGATGCAAAATCAAAGTGTGAAACCTCACAAAGATCGATTGATATGTCCAAAGCTTATTGAATATGTATCGCTTGCCATAAATAGAGGACTATACAATAGTCATGGGAAAATGCGCCCACATTAGCAACCTATACTTCTTAAATGCACCCACATTAGCGACCTATACTTCTGAAGTTCCTGTTGTTCTAGATGACAAGAAACTTGACTAAACGGCTCTTCTTGACTCGAGTCTCACTTCTCTTTGATTTGCAATGCCAAACTGTTATACTAGAGCATACATAACAACAACAGATTTATACTCAGAGACTTAGACGGAAAAAGCAGAGAATAATTCACAGAGACAGACAAATGGAGAAACAACAAGATTACTCAATCAGAAATAATGGAATAGATAAAACAATCACTGGAGAACATAAATCACTTAGCATTACATAATAGCCTTGGGCCTTGGCTTGCCTTCTTTGTCTAGAGAAATTACAAATTTATAGAGGCAGAAGAAGGATCTAGAATCTTGTATATGATTCAGATGGAGATCTGGAATGATCTAGAAACTAATGGCGGTGTAGAAAGATCTAGAATCCTGGAGATCTAGAAACTATTGGCGGTGTAGAAGAATCTAGAATCCTGCATGAATTTTGCTTCACACTTAACATTCTCCCACTTGAAGCCAAATAAGAGTCATCAAGTCACACCGAGTCCTACCATGCCTCCAAATAACTCATGTTTATTTCATGGTTGAATCTTAGTGAGGATATCAGCAGGGTTCAAATCTATATGGATCTTTTCCAAGCATAACTATTCTTCCTCCAACACATGCCTGATCCAATGGTACCTTAAGTCGATGTGCTTGGTTTTTGAATGAAATGTTGGGTTTTTCGCCAAGTGAATGACACTCTGATTATCACAAAATAACACATACTTGTCCTACTTTATTCCTATCTCTCCTAGGAATCGCTGCATCCAAAAAATCTCTTTACGAGCTTCTATTGCAGCTATGTACTCTGCTTCTGTTGTAGAGAGGGCTACTATTCTTTGTAAACTTGACACCCAAGATACTGCTGCACGTGCAAATGTATACAAATAACCTGTCGTGGACTTTCTGGTATCCATATCTCCAGCCATATCCGCATCTGTAAATCCTTCAAGCAAAGTCTCATCATGACCAAAACATAAACAATAATGACTAGTACCCTTGAGATACCCCAAAATCCATTTTACTGCTTGCCAATGTTGTTTTCCTGGATTGGCAAGGAACCTACTCACTGCTCCCATTGAATATGCAATGTCTGGTCATGTGCGTACCATGGCATACATCAAACTGCCAACTGCTAAAGCATAAGGAATCTTGCTCATCTCTTCTTTCTCCTTGTCATCACTAGGACATAATTCAGTACCCAGCTTGAAGTGGGCTGCAAGGGGTGTACAAATTGGCTTGGCATCCTTCATATTAAACCTATCAAGCACCTACTTGATATATTTTTCTTGTGACAGCCACAACCTTTTGTTTTTCCTGTCACGCATAATCTGCATGCCCAATATTTGTTGTGTTGGTCCCAAATCCTTCATTGCAAATTTTCTACCAAAATCTTTCTTCAACCTATTGATCTTATTCTTATCATGCCCAACAATCAACATGTCATCCACATATAACAATAATATGATATACTTTCCTTTTTCATACCTCTTGATATAGACACGATGGTCAGCGTCCAACCTTTGAAAACCATGTTCCAACATGAATGAATCAAATTTCTTGTACCATTGTCAAGGTGCCTGTTTCAACCTGTAGAGACTCTTCTTCAACCTACAAACAAGGCCTTCTTTGCCTTTTTATATGAAGCCTTCTGGCTGCTGCATATAAATTTCTTCCTCCAATTCACCATGAAGGAATGTAGTTTTTACATCTAACTGTTCACATTCTAGGTCTAAAGCAACAACTAGACCAAGAATGACTCTAATGGATGACATTTTAACAACAGGTGAGAAAATTTCAGTGAAGTCAATACCTTCTTTTTGGGCAAAACCTTTCACCACCACCCTTGCTTTATACCTTTCTTTACTTTCATCACCTTCATGCTTAATCCTATACACCCATTTGTTTTGTAGAGCCTTTCTACCTTTTGGGAGGTTTACCAACTCCCAAGTTTTATTTTCCTGCAAAGAGTTCATTTCTTCTTCCATTGCTTTCTTCCATTCTTTATTGTGCTCGAATTTACAAGCTTCTTGAAAACAATCAGGTTCACCTTCATCTGTCAACAAAATATAGCTTGAAGGAGGATACCTTTGTGAAGGCTTATGAGGTCTAGAAGATCTACGAACCAACTGTGGTGGTGCATTATCAGGGTGAATCTCTTGTAAAGGTTCCTACAAAATTCCTTCTTCTTGTTGTTCATCACTTTCCACTTGTTGTTCTTCATGCTCTTGAATTTGCTGTTCATTTTCTCGTATTGGTGGTATGTCTTCCTGTTGCTTTTCAAACCTGTCAATAATCTTCTTGACCTCCAACTCACCTATAGTCCTCTTGAACATTTCTGACTCATTAAATATAACATCCCTGCTTCTAATAATTTTATGTTTGACTGTATCCCATAGACGATAACCAAAATCTTCATCTGCATATCCCAAAAAAATGCATTTCATAGATTCATCAACTAGCTTAGTTCTATTTTCTTTGGAATATGTACAAATGCTTGACATCCAAAGATTTTCAACTGAGAGTAATTCAAATTCTTACCGGTCCAAACTTCTTCAGGGATACCGCCATCCAAGGCTGTAGTTGGAGATCTATTTATGAGGTAGCAAGCGGTCCCGATTACTTCAACCCAAAAATTCTTCTCCAAATTGGAATTGGACAACATACTTTGCACCTTTTCCATAATGGTGTGATTCATCCTTTCTGCGACACCATTCTGTTGAGGAGTAACAGGCACAGTGTTCTCATGGTTTATGCCAAACTTTTTACAATATTCCTTAAAAGCATTTGAGCAATATTCTCCACCATTATCTGTTCTTAAACACTTCAGCGATTTGTTAGTCTCTCTTTCAACAACAAAATGGAATTTTTGAAATATTCCAAACACTTCACTTTTCTTTTTCATAGGATATGCCCAAACCTTCCTGGATGCATCATATATAATTGTTACAAAATATGATGCTCCTCCTAATGATTTAATGTTAACATGCCCAAACACATCTGAGTGTACCAATTCTAACACATTTTTCTTTTGTCATGGCCACCTGTAAGGAATGAAACCCTTCTTTGTCTACCATAAATACAATGCTCACAAAGATCAAGATTGTAGGATTTCAAACATGGCAATATATTTTTACCAACAAGGATTTTTAAGCCCTTCTCGCTCATGTGACCCAAACGCTTATGCCACAGATCTGTTGAATTTCCTTCTTTTGTGACAGCAGCCAAATCTGATTTTCCTATCATTGTCTTCAATGTGTATAATGTTCATGTCTTGGGTCCTTCGGCCACGACCAATGCACATTTGCTAATTTTCAAGCCTCCTTTTCCAAAGCTTGTGGAATAGCCTTCATCATCTAGTCATCCCATAGACATTAAATTCATGCGCATTTCTGGTACATGCCTGACCTGTTTCAACAATATATCTTATCCATCTATCATCTTGATCTAGACATCTCCCACTCCAACAATACTGAAAAAATTATTATTCCCCAAATGCACTCTACCATAATCACCAGGATTATATGAAACAAAACTATCTTTGCATGGGGTTACATGGTGAGATGCCCCAGAGTCAAGAATCCAATCAAAGCTACTGCTAGATGTATATACAAATGCATCCTCTACTGAAACAGTGAACAACACATCACCATCTATGGCTACAACAATAGTCTCACCTTCATTTGTGCTGGATGACTTGTGATTTGTACTAGACGGTCTCTCATCCTTTTGTCCTTTCTTTTAGAATTGACATTCTTTCTTCATGTGCACGGGTTTGCCACAATGAAAGCAGACGATTCTGCCTCTCCTTGATTTTGATCGGCCTCTCGATCTTGATCACCCTTGACAGCGTCGATCCATTTTCCTACCACGATCAGCTAGAGCTAGAGCCTCTCCTCCCTGGTTTTCCACAATTGACTTGCATCGCAACTCCTCATTCATAAAATTGTTGCTGACATCATCAAACTTTAGGGTCCCTGTTGTTGCTGAAGTGCGCATAGCTACAATTAAATTTTCCCAACTGTCTAGCATATAACACATTAGAAAAATGGCTCTAATTTCATCATCTAAAATGATTTTAACAGAGGCAAGTTGATTAATAATAATATTAAATGCATTCAAGTGTTCAACAACTGAAGCTCCCTCTTTCATTTTGAGATTATAAAGCTTCTTCATCTAGAACACTTTGTTTGATGCCGTGTTCTTCTCATTTAGATCATCGAGCTTCTTCCATAATCCTTCTGCCGTCTTTTCTCCGGACACATTGAAATAAACATTCTTTGCTAAATATTGACGGATTGTTGAAATCACCTTTCTATCTAGCTTATTCCACTCTTCATTTGTCAACGATGAGGATTTCTTTGTTATGCCCTCAATCGGCAAATATCGATCCTTTAAAATCAGTATATCCTCCATCTGTGATTTCCATAGGGCAAAATTATCCCCGCTCAACTTCTCCATATCTGTAACTGTTGGTCTCCATTTTCAATCAAAATCACACCCCAAAACACAAAAACTTCACTTAAAAATAAAACTTTAGTTATTACTCTTTAAAATTTAGTAATAATGACCTTCCTCCTTTTAAAATACCCTTTTCAAAATTCCTGCTCCTTTTAAAATATCCTTTTCAAGATTCCAACATATAATTATATATGTTTCATAATAAATATAAAAAAACATATATAATGTTTTAACCTTTTCACATTTCACACATACATATGTTGGTTTGAAAAAAACTTGACGTATATGTGTGAGCTTGATGTAAAAAAACTTATGAACACCACGTTTCAACTCCAATCTCCATGTTTCAAACTCCAGCAACACGTTTCAACATAGGTCCACAACCTTGTTTTTCTTGCAGCAACTGTTTCTTAGTTCCAGCGTTCCTCATCCATTTCCTGAACATATCCCTTTCGTGGACTCTCTTCTTTGCAGGGATTTCTGATTTTCTGGACAGATCCTTCAACAGCTCCAGAGGTAACAGCCAACGTTTTAACGAACGCTGCCAGAGCAAGGCGATAGCACTAAGCCGCTTGCAGAGTGGATATTCTACCCTAGCTCCGATACTAGTTGTTAGACGAGAGCAAACATAACAACAGCAGATGTATACTTAGAGACTTAGACGGCAAACGCAGAGAATAATTCACAGAGACAGACAAATGGAGAAACAACAAGATTACTCAATCAGAAACAGCGGAATAGATAAAACAATCACTGGAGAACAGAAATCACTTAGCATTACATAATAGGGTTGGGCCTTGCCTTGCTTTCTTTGGCCAGAGAAATTACAAATTTATAGAGGCAGAAGAAGGATCTAGAATCCTGTATATGATTCGGATGGAGATTTCGAATGATCTAGAAACTAATGGCGGTGTAGAAAGATCTAGAATCCTGGAGATCTAGAAACTATTGGCAGTGTAGAAGAATCTAGAATCCTTCATGAATTTGGCTTCACACTTAACACAAACTTTATGGCTTGACGTGACTCGCAGCCTCAAGACTTGAGGAATTGCAATGTACAGGTGTGAAGGAGAAGATTAGGCATCAAATCATTAGGAATACCAAAACAATGACACCTCAGTGTATCTATACTGCGAATTCACAGGCAATGATTGAAAACTGAAGATCAGTTGAAATGGAAAGTGACAAGAATAAGGTTTTTTGACTAAGTTTTCAGTGTTCACAACTATGGCTTTATTTCTTCGTTTATTCATGTTGTCATGCTATGCCTTTTTTTTTTTACAGATTGTTCGATTTGCCATTCGTGCAGATCACGGTACTTGTGGCCGAGATAAATCGCATAAACGAGGAGAATCAAAAGCTCAAGTCTATGATCAAGCGGGTGTGTTGTAGATATAATCAGAAGCTCAAATCTATGGTCGTCTATGTTGCAACAGCACAAGGAAGTGGATGGTAGCCACGTATATCATACTGTTTTGGAAGCTCATTTGACTATGGGATTATTAGGCTTCTAATGAATCTAAAAAGTTCTCAATGTTGTTTGCCTTCCAATTTGGTAGATATTCAATGGAGACCATCGAAGAGAAGACATATGTCCAAGGTCTATGAATGTTAGTGAACAGGACTGACGAAAGGAGGAGAAGAATGTCAACTTAATAATGGACGAACAGCAGCTGCCTTCAAAGAAAAGGAAGAAAGGGATGATGAATTCATGCATTGGGCAGATGGAGGAGTCGCCGAACAAGAAAATTCAGTAGCTGACCAGGGGATCCGGCCAACACACGGCAACCGCATCCCAAAGGAGGGTGTCCGTGCAGACAAGATCGGAGGAGGCCATGGTAATAATAGATTTGTAGCTTTACTGTTATGTAGAATCTACATGAACAAGCTCAAATCTGGTGTGACACTGGTATATATCTTGATCGTAGATTTTGGAAATATCACGGTGATAATAGAATTATAGCTTATGTAAAATATATATGAACTAACCCAAATTGAGTGCAAATTGCAGATTCTGAGAATATTTTCGATCCTAAGATCTGTAATCGACACAAATGGATGCCCGTTTGTATGAAGCTGAGTATACAAACTGGATATGTTCTTGCTCTGATGCAGTCTAACCAGATAAGCAAAAACACAAAATACGGGCAAAAGATGACAAAATACAATCAGCAACCGAGATGTTATTACAGATGCGCTATGGCTCCCGGTTGCCCAGTTAAAAAACAGGTTCGATCTCGTCCTTTCGCAAAAAGAAATCTGTGACTGATGCTTTCATTCACTAGTAAACGCATATAAACTCCCGAGGTAATACAAACCTGATAAAATTATGGCATTATGGCGGACTTTGTGCAGGTTCACAGATGCGCCCAAGATCCCACAATTGTAACAACAAGCTATAAAGGCGAACACAATCATTTTGTGAGTCCTCTGGCTATGCCTGACATGCACTTCTCCTCCAACCAGCTCATTAATGAGGGAATGAATACAGAAAATTTCTTTGCGCACAATGAGTTTATTCCCTGTAATGCCAGAATATCGACCTCAAGTTCGTTTCCTACTATCACTCTCGACCTTACAGACAACCGCCTCAATCGACCAGGATTACCGTTGCAATCTACACAATTAGCGGCCGGCAGCTTCCAACACTTGACTTCATTGCCTAACGATATGGGTCAGGCATCGGATTATCACAATCAACTGGATAATTATCTATCAATCGCGCAAGATTCTGTGGCTTCGATAAAGGCAGATCCCAACTTCACTGAATCACTTGCTGTTGCCATATCAAGCTCTCTAGTCAATGTGGGTACTCGAGTCCAGGTGATGCCCAAAACCCCACCTGCAACGCAATTCCCCGATGGTTCACCTCAGAAAGCATTTGTGTACACTCATTATTTGCGAATCTTTCCTACGGTAATATTCTGACTACTAAAAATCCTCTGCATTTGTTGTAAAATAGTTCTATACCCTGAAATTTAGGACAAGAATCTAGAATCGCATTAAACACCGATATTTATGCGTTGATGACTGTTGACCATTTTCGAACGTCAAAATACTGACTATGATTGTCACTTTCTCGCAAAATTGTCATGGTATTATTATATGGTTAGTTAGTGTTTTTATAAATAAGTGAAATTTTTTATTACTAAATAGAAGTTTAAGATAAATTTATATATGTATATAATAAAGGAAAATATGATTTTAAATAAAACTTATTATCAATTTATTTTCAACATTTTAAATTTCTAAAAGAATGTGAAATTTAAAAATCACAACAAATTCAAATAAAGTTAACATTTTACCATCTCTAATTTTAGAATTATATTGGATGTTCTTATATCATTCTTTTCATTTCATTGTAATTTGTGAATTTTAAAGTTATTATTTAATATTGTTTATAATAAAATTATTAATTATTAAAAAGTTTATTATTAATTTATTTATTATTTTAGAAATGTAAAGTTTAAATTTACAAGATAATTAATTGAGAATTAAATTGAGTAAACATAACTAGTTTAAATTTATCTTAACACCGGATTTATTAAGCGCCGAGAGGGATCAAATCTGTAAACTTGTTTTTTGAGTGCAAAATTTGACCTCGAGAGATTTGATACCTCTAGCCGCTTGATAGATCAGGTGTTAAGATGGATCTACGTTGGTTTCAGTCATGTGCATCATACAAAATTTGGTGAACATCTAACTATTTTGATAATTTTAAATATGCTGAATATGTGTAAGATTAAATTGTTCATTTTAATTTAAAATTTGCGTAGTTACCTCAGTTTATTGAGATTTTATTGAGATGAGAGAGACTGCTAGTAACTTGAATGATGAAAAATGATGAAATAAAAATTTTGAGTGCAAAGTGTCAATGTAACAATTTTGATTGACAGAAAATGTGGATAATAAGAATATAGTCAATTACAAACAACTATTTTCTTCTAGTGTTCTTATTGTCACACCAATTGTCAATTACAAACAACTATTTTCTTCTAATGTTCTTATTGTCACACCAATTAGTTTTTCCATTATCGATCATATGAAAAGAGTAGTTGGAATCTTAGACCATTCAAATATTTAACTCAAGCTACTATAGTAAACAACATACCTGATCTTTGTTGTTCTCCAATATTAATATTAGTTTTCTCCATTTCAATGGTAGTTATTTTCTATTGCAGTGTTTGAATACAATGTAATTAACAATGTTGAATGATGGAAAATATGAATTATAAGAATGTAGCCAATTATAAATAGTTTATAGTTTCAAGAAGAAAACTTTTCAGATAAGAAAACATTTTGTTTAGGATGAATGGAAAATGGGAATAATAAGAATGTATCCAACTATAAATAGATTATAGTTTCAAGAAGAAAACATTTCGGGTAAGAAAACATTTTATTTAGGATGAAAATTTAAGTATTGTATTTATGGTTGAATTATTGTAAGACATAAGTCAATGCGCTTCATGAATAATTTTTATGTGCTTACACTCAGAGAGAGTGTATGCTTTGGGAATGAGAAGGAGAGACAAGGGGAGATATAGATATAGATGGTGGGGGAGAGAGGGAAGAAGCAAAGACAGGGAGGGAGGAAGAGATATAGATATGGAGAGAGAAATGTTAGAGATAGAGAAGGGGAAGAGAGAGAGAGAGAGAGGGAAGGGAAAGGGAGAGAGGGAGAGAGAGAGATAGATAGACATGGAGAGAGAGTGTGTATGTTTAGGGGGTGAGATAGAGAGACAGAGTAGGAGATACAATGGGAGATAGAGATATAGATGGAGGAGGTAGAGATGTGCTTACATAGAAATCAATGCACACTATTAATCTAATTACATTGAAATTAATGTACATCATACATATAGTTGCATCGAATTAGAATTCAACATCTACAACAAAATCAATGCATCTAGTGCAACCAATCAAATATGATTAGAAATCAACATATATACTGAAATCAATGCATCTAGTGCAAGCAACCAAATAGGATTAGAAATCAATATCTACACTGAAACTAATACATCTAATGAAAGCAATCAAATATGAGTAGAAATCAACATCTACGCTGAAATCAATGCATCTAGTGTAAGGTATTAGATAGGATTAGAAATCGACATCTACACTGAAATCAATGCGTCTAGTGCAATTGATCAAATAGGATTAGAAATCAATATCTACACTGAAACAAATGCATCCAGTGCAAGCAATCAAATAGGAGTAGAAATCAACATCCACAGTGAAATCAATGCATCTAATGTAAGGTATTAGATAGGATTAGAAATCAACATCTACACCAAAATCAATACATCTAGTGCAAGTGATCAAATAGGATTAGAAATCAATATCTACAGTGAAACAAATGCATCCAATGCAAGCAATCAAATAGGAGTAGAAATCAACATCCACAGTGAAATCAATGCATCTAGTGTAAGGTATTAAATAGGATTATAAATCGACATCTATTATGAAATCAATGCATATAGTGAATGTGATAAAAAAGGATTAGAAATCAACAACTACATTAAAATCAATACATCTATTTTAGTGAAAATCCAAAATATTCATGACTTTCTAGATCTAAATTCTACGTCTATATTTATCTCTTTCTTCTTCCCTCTCTCTCCACCTTCCATTTTGTGTATATCTCACTCATCCTCTCCTTGTCTCTCTTCCCCTCCCTCTCTCCCCAGTCTCTCTTTATCTACCTCTCCCTCCCTTTCTCTATGTTTCTCTTCTTCCCTCTCTCCCCCTGCCATCTATATCTATACGTCCCTCCATCTCTCCTTATTTGTATCTCTATCTCAACCCCCTAAACACATGTCCCATGCTCTCTCTCTCCCCATATCTATCTATCTATCTATTTATCTCTCCCTCTTCCTTTCCCTCTCTATCTCTTCCTCTTCTCTCTCTCTCTCTCTCTCTCTCTCTCTCTCTCCGCCTTCATCTATAAGTCTATCTCTCTTCCTCCCTCTCTCTTCTACCCTCTCCCTTGCCCCATCTAATCTCTATGTCCCCTTGTCTCTCCTTCTCACACCCAAAACATACACACTCTCCCTCCATATCTATCTCTCTCTCTCTCCCTCCCTCTTCATCTCCATCTCTCTCTCTCTCTCTCTTTCTCTCTCTCTCTCTCTCTCTTGCTCTATCTCTCTCTCTCTCTTGGTCTCTCTCTCTCTCTCTCTCTCTCTCTCTCTCTCTCTATTGATCTTCCCTCTCCCTCACTGACTCTTCATCTCTTCCTTGCCACTCTCTCTCCACCTTTCTCTCTCTATGTCTTTCCTCCCCTTCCAACTCCATCTCTCTCCCCTCTCTCTTAAGTCATCTCTCTTTTTCCTTAATCTCTTCCCCCATTCTCTCCCACCTCCCTCCATCTCTCCCCTCATCACACACACACTCTCTCTCTATCCACCTTTCAGGTGTGAGGCCGTTAGAGAAGTGAGATGCATTTTCATATGGGAGTTGAATAGTGTACAGGGGTTGCAACAATCGATCTTTCAACTTGAAGAGCGTTAGAGAATGAGGAGCACTCATTCATTAGAGTAATATTTTCTTTATATGTGAATTAGAAGTGGAACGACGTATGCAGGTTCATGATTATTTCATAATTTATCTCTACTTTTTACCTAGCCATGACTCCTGCTTTGTTGAAATAACCTGCTCTTGATTCTAGTTTCAAGAGGAGTGAACTCAAATTTTCCATTTCTCAAATGCTATTGTAATTCCTTAGTACAACTACATATTCAGTTACTCAAAAAAAAATGTGTTGGGAAATTTATTATTGGAGAAATATGCATTAAAATAATCATTGTCTTTGGGAGAAATTTTATTTGTGATTCTATTTCACCTAAGGGATATCATGGTATTCTTGCTTATTTCCTTTCTTTGGTATGTGGGAAGATGGGTCTTGAAGAGTCCTTAGAAAATTCCAAGACACTTCTTGATGAACTAGAGAAAATATGGGGTCTTTTAGTCAGCAACAACCCCTCATACCAAAGAAAAATTCAGAGGAGTATAACTTTCTCGAAAATAATCCATGCCATTCTACAACAAAACCACCTGTGAGAGTTGAAGGAAGGATAGGGAAGAGAAGCTAAGCTCTTCACACTTGGATCTGAGTTGCAACAAACAAAGTCAATAATAGTCCTTCATAAGTTGGAAGAATTAGGCACATGCCTATCGATGGTGGGGAAACCAGAATGGAAGAAAATCAATTGGGCTCTCAAGTCATCTATGCTTGCTCTGATACAATCCAAATTCTAGGAGCATCCTTATGAAGAGGTTAGGATCACAATCACCTCCTATGTTAGTAGGATCATAGCTATTACATTGCCACTAACACCTTACAATAACAATATCATGAGGGAGATATTGTGCTTGATGGTAGAAACCCTTCAAGGGTTGGAGAACATTACACTTCCTACCTTTCAGAAGAGGCACAAAATTTTAGAACTCATGGCAGAGTTCAGCTTTGGCACATTCATCTTGAATCCAAAATGCGATGATTTAATTTTCCATATTCTCTAGTGCTTTTTTATTGGCATTACAGTAGCACATCCAGACAGTGTCAAAATAAGAATGAAAAAGATTGTGTCCCTATTCTTAGGTGGATATCCTCACATATGCAAAACACCTAGATCCAAATTTTTGGCCATTTGGAGAAAGGAATTAATTATATCACCAACTACATATTATCTAGTTGAGAAATTGGTTAGGAAAAACATAAAATTTCTCAAAAGGAAGCTAACCAAGAAGAAGCTGATGAAAAATCATGGAGGACGAAAGCACAAAGGGATTGAAAATAATAGAAAGAATGATCTAAGAAGGAAAGGACTATGCTTTATCTGCAAGGTACCTTGGGCACCTAACCATTCATGCGTAGGTAATAAGAGGGAATCAATAGGGGCAGAACAAGAGGAGATTCCTTCTGATCATGAGGATTCTTCTATAGTTGGGTCCCATTGATCTTTAGGAAAGAACATATGAAGAATTTGAGTAGTCATGTCTAAATGGTGAGTAGCAACATGATTTTATTCAAAGAGGCTTGCACGATATGCCGATAATAATAGTCGACATGACAAGCACTTATAAGTGCAAGGATAAGGAAAGGAGGAAATTATTCCTAATTGTGTTAATGATGTAGAATCTTGTACAACTGAGAGCATATACTTCTAGGAGAACATTCATGGAGAATATGAGCAAAAAAGTGTACCAATGCATCCATTTTATGTAATTGAAGAGGATGAATAAAAATTGTCTCCAGAAGTGGAGAAGGCTAGGGAGAAGACATTCAAGGAGACTTAAGTGAGGAGCCAAAAGTAGTGAAACAACATGATGAGCATGAATATAACAAACATAGTGTGCAGGATGAGTCATTTCTAGGGAGTTAGTTAAAGGATCAAGTTGGAGGTGTGATAATTGGGAATTTGGTGTAGACAGATACAAATATAGTCAACAAAGTGCCATAATTGGCAGGAGAGGATTTCCAGGAACAAATTAAGAATTTGAAGATAGATCTTATGATGTTGAAGTAGAGAATTCAAATAGTCCGAGGCACTATCTCATAGGAGAATATGAAAACTAAAGAGCTCGTAGAGGCATATGTCAAGTCAGTATCTAAGCTGTGTAGTTTTGAGGAACGACTATAGTCCCTCACAAAAGATAAAGATAAATATACTTTGGAATCACAAAGAATCCCTCTTCAAGGATACATTGACAAATCTTGTAGCTCTATTAGCACACCTCTGTGCATTGGAGGAAAAGGGGCAAATGTTTCTAGATGGATAATACGAGATCCCTCCATATGGGTTTTACAGGTGAGCCAGGACCAAGCAATGGTTCGACAACTTAGGAGCATCCCAATTAAAATCAGAGTACCATAACATGAAAAAGGTGGGGTTGCTCCTCATATGAGTATTTACACACATGAGAATATGAACTGGTACCTGATTAATGAAGTTATTCTTGGTTGGACATTTTTATCCAGGGACATAATATAGTTAGAGAAATGGTACATGGGCTATGAAGATGGGTTATGGTGGTATTGGGATCCAGGAGCATCTGTCAATGGCAAGTGGAGACAACGGCTGGATTGGGATCCAGGGGGCCGTTCACATGTTGATGGATCTATTGATGGGAAATGGACTTAGAGGTTGATCTAGGATCCAGGCATCGTGAGATATCTCCTTGATAGGGTGATATTGTAAGATATTGTAATGATTCAGTGGTTCATATGGGACACTAGTATTGGTACTCAATTGATTCAGGCATCCATATGGTAGAAAATTGTGAATTGCTTGAGGGCAAGAAAATTTGGGGCAGGAGGATTTGTGATAGTCCCTTTTCCCGATGTGGTTGGGATGGATCTCTAAAATTGGCGGTAGCCATTTTATAAGAATGATATTTTCTTATGGTATTTACTGTGGTGTTTTCCCATGGTATTTACCCTCCTTTTTAGAGAAAAATAATAAAATAAAGACTTCTAGAGAGTCCATCAAGCCTATAAAAGGGGAGAGAAACAAGGCATTTGCATCATCCTTGTTCTATTTATCTTATTGTGCATCTTTTGAGAATTTGGTGTTGCCATTTCCACCTTTATCCCAAGATGAAAACCTTGCAGTGAAATTTGTATGGTGGATCCATCAAGGTTTCACAAGTGTGCTTCAATATTTTAGCTTAATCATTTGATGAGTTTCCATTCATGTCATTGGTAGTGGCTTCACTATTAATTATATTGACATGTAATATTTTTCCAGTTATTAATAAAATAAGTGTGAGTGCATGGATTTGGGTTACACTTTTTGGCGAAGTAGGGACGTGTTTTGGTGAAAAAAGGATTCTCAATTGAGCAATCTTAAGCACCCGATAGAGGAATTTTTAAGCACTTGATTGAGTTGTTTAGGCACTTAAAAATAGCTTGATCAAGCCCTTTTCTAACCCAAGTTAGAGGCTCAATCAAGAGTTGTGCCTCAATCAAGCAATTTTTAAGCACTCGATTGAGTTGTTTAGGCGCTTAAAAATAGCTCGATTGAGCCCTTTTCTAACCTGAGTTAGAGGTTCAATGGAGAGTTATGGCTTGATTGAGCTAAATGTTTCGATCGAGCCTATGGATTGATCAAGTTCTTTGGCTCGACTGAGTGTTATTTCTTATTAAAAACCCTAGGTGCGACCTGCGCAAGTCATTTTTCTCAAACCACGAGAAAAAAGGGAGTTCAACAGAAGATTTCTAAGCTCCACCAAGATGGAGGAACTAAATCCAGCTACCCATCAACCTGACAACAACCAAAAGACTCAAGACAAGGTAGGTTTCATGTCATATTTGTCTCATTTATTTAATTTATTTTGTAAATTAAAATAAATTGACTTGAAAAGAAACTACCATACAAAAACTACAAAAAACAATCACAAAAACCACCATTAAAACCACAAAAAACCACCAAGAAAAACAATTGAAAACCACAAAACATAACCTATAAAACCACTAAGAAAACCACTGAAGGCCAAAAACAACTTAGAAAACTACCAAGAAAATCCCTGAAAACCATAAAATAACTATAATTTAGGTTTTTGTTTTTTTGTTTCTTTCATTGTTTAAGTTAGATGCAATGGTAACATGTTTATTATAAATAATTCCTATAGAAAAAACTTTATTTTTTAACTATTTAGGCTTTAATTTTTTTTTTAAGGAATTTAATGCAATAAATTTTGAAAAAAAAGGTTTTTTGTTAGTGAAAATGCATTTTAAATTTTGAACAACTTTGACTAGAAATATGCCCAATTTTTTTCAAAACATAAAAGAATTAAATTATAACCAATAAATAAATAAATTAGGGGCTTTATATTGACATAATGAATCTCATTGTTCATGGTAAGCATATGTTAAATCAAATAAGAAATTTTATTTCATTTTTATTTTAAATTTAAATAAATTCATATTTTAGATATTTTTTAATAATAAATATAGTACTTTGTTTAAAAGAATTATTTGTACTTAAATAAAATATTAACTAAATTAAAATTCCAAAACCTTTTTTTTGTTATTTAATTAATTTTTATTAACCACACACATATATAACAAAACACACACACACACACACACACACACATATAACATAACTATATATAATATATAGCATAACATACAATGTAATATAACTATATAACTACATATAACATAGTTATAGCTATAACACCTCACACACATATATAAGATTTAACATAGTTTTATAACTATTTAACATAATGTGCTCTTCATAATAACATAAGATGGGTGATGATCAACAACTTTTTAAGGCTCCAGTTGATTTATAAACTATAATTTTCTTTAAAATTCCCACTATTCATATTTGTAGAATTATTTAATATAATGATATGACAACCATATATCTCTTAGTTCCCAATCGTAGCCCATCATAGTGTTGGGGGATCTGTTATACATGGTTGGTTTAAATCATGTAGCTATACTAAAGTGTTTGTTCCACACATAGATCCCCCTTTTGAGACCATTTAGAGTGTCAAAGGTAGTGTTTTTGTCTCTATTGATGAACTTGCTACAGATAGTGGACCTTCTTCACCTATTGTAGGTACACATCTTGCATTTTAAAATCCTCTTTAAACTTTATGTGTTTATGTCTTGAAATTGTCTTTAATTTTTAAAATGACTTCAATTGATGTGTTTGAATTTAATGTATATGTTATTATGCTTCTAGCTAGCTATATATATTAAATTATGTTTATGATTTGCAGACCCTCAACAGGGCGAAGATGAGGATTAAAGTGAAGTGTTGATCCCTCCATGGAATGACACTATAACTAGTATCATAGTTGAGGATATTAAGGCCCAACATACATGGATCACACAAGAGTTGGATAAAATATCTACCAGTTCACCTACTAGGTGTAGTTTATATATGATACTCGATAACATCTACATGTTGATTGAGACATATTAATGGGAATGTCCACAAATCCATTTCCTACATTCCATACATAGGATTAGAATGATGGACGTTAGAGGCCAACATACTTGTAAGGCGGTGAAAGATTCCACCAAGAACATTGATGTTCGTGGGGATTTGTTTGGCATCCCTCTAGACTATCTTGCTAGACATGTTGGTCTGATTCCGCTAAAATATTTTAATAATATTGTTGTGGCCCTTTTGTTTATGATCGATTCATTGGAGATTGGGGCCACTTCCCCCACCATGACAAGGTCCCCATTTACTTTGAAAAGCACATATATGTGGAGTTTGTGCTACATATGGGTCCGGATTACACCAACATCAGATCTAAGTTTTATGGACCTAACTTGAGATGTAGTTATGAATGTGTCGAGGCTCCTAGGGACCCTACACATCTAGCACCACCTCTGAGATTGTTTCCATGACCATCTCAGAGTGTGGTATTGCAGACAGAGGTAGAGAAGTCATTGCAGCTTAGCACTAAGACTAGGAATACCATTGCAGATAACATGTAGAGGACATTGACCATTGCACATGTCACATTGTGTGGGGAGATAAGAAAACGAACTTTGTTGCCTCGTGGCCCACTAGTTTCCTTACATGATGATTAATATCTCGAGAGTCTAGGGCATGACCAAATTTTGTCATATGAATGTACGTTAAGTGATACCATCCATGACACTTCAAGGGTCCATGACCCATGTGACACATACTAGGTACATATATACATAAATTTTGACTCTTATCGTCAAATTATACATTTTTTATACTAATAAGTTTGTATCATATTGAATTTATACTAATAATTTCATGATAACATGCATGCACAACCTAATTACACAAATGAGCTTTACCTCCACCTCATAACCATCATGGATTAGCAGTTGAGGTAAAACATTTTATTCCTAAAATTTCAACATTTTCTTTTTTTAAGTTACATGTATGCATGCTAGTTAATTCGTGGACTAATTATAAGTTGTTTTTTCCATTGTGTACACAAGCCCAGGTGCAGAGGGGTGTTGATGTTGAAGTTTTGTGGGAAAATGAGTGGGATGTTGGGTATGGAGGCATTGAGCCACATGCAATGGAGAACCAAACCTAGATTGATGAGGCCCCCATCCCACCTGATTTCCATTTGCACTCGATTGAGACAAAGGTAGGGGAATAGTTAAATGCACATTTCAAAATCATTTATCTCCATATTGTTTATTTTGTACAAATGATGTTCTAATTGCTTTGAATTTGAATGTGTTATATTGCAGTACCAGATTATGGATGCTCACTCTATGCAGCATAACACACATAAGATTTCTAGAAGATATACTTTCTAGAGTGGATCATGAATAGTTTTTATATTTTTAGGCCCATTTCATAGGGAACATTCACATGTGATGTCCAGAGTTTGTATATTTTCATACATAGTCAATTCATGGATGCACGAACATTATTTCAGTTTATAGGTGCTTACTATTTCAGTTTGTGGGTGTTCAGGTATAATGTAATTTGTATATATTTTCATATGGATAGCTTCTTATCATACATAACTAACAAGATAACATTTTTTACTTCTCAGGAAATAAACTAAGAAAATAAGTACAATCTTAGACTATGATGCACGTCACTTTGATACTTAAAATGAACTAAAATTATTGTTCACGGTTCAATTAAAAAACACATATAGGATTGAAATACATTTCAAATTCAATTTTAAAGGACGTCTTCAACTAGTAATGTTCAACTAATAAGTTTTATTAATTTTTATTTCTATTGAGGTCATCTACAAGAGCTTAGTCATAACACATGATATATGTTGGACAATTAGCAATTTTTGGTTGGCCAGTGGCCTAGTGAAGGCATTTTCAAGTGTGTTGGCATTGATGTCAACAATCATGTCATGGAGATGTGTTGGGTAGTTGGCATTGGCTAACTATTGGTAGAAGTGTTAGCATTGATGTCAACCATACTAGCTTGGATGGTTGTTGCAACAGATGTTGGCAGTGATGGCCCAGGAGGAACCCCATGGTTATTCATGGAAATCTTTAAGTAGAGAATCATTATAGCATTAGGCTTATCGGAGAAGCGATAAAATGATGATTACAGTGATGAACTAGGAGGAAGTCCATGGTAGTTAACGGATTCATGCAAAGGATTACCATGGTGGTTGTGAATTTCAGTTGTCTGGAGAGTCAAGCAGTAGAAGATTGGAAGATATTTTGGAGCCATATTAGAGGTAGAAGATGGGCTCAAATCTTACATCATACTGTCTCCATTTGAAATTTCTCTAGAAGAGCTTTCCAATGATATATGGAAGTAGAAATGGATTCTTGGTTCAAAAGTTATGGTTTGCTAAAGTTTCAATGATTAAAGCCTTAGGAAGAAAAGAATATCGGCAATCACATATCGGAGTTCCAGAGATATCGGTGTTCACACATCAGATGTTTAAAGAAGCAAATATATCGGTGATCGCATATCGAAGTTAAGGCAAATCTATGCATCTCAACATTAGAGGTCCTGAGATATAGGAGCATCGACATATCGGAAGGTCAGGCATACCAGCACATTGGAATATTGGTGATCACATAGTGAAGGTCCAGTGATATTGGTGCATTTAAACATCACAGTCAGGCATATTGGTGATCACAATATTATAACTTTCCAAGTGGTGAACCTTTTAAATGTTGCGATATTAGTGAAGCACTGATAATGTTAAAAGCTGATGGGAATGCCAAAAGAGAATTAAAAAATGATTTCATTGCAAAACCAAAGGTGGGCTAGCCCTTTTCTCTCTTCTCTAGCAAGATACATGGTGGCATATGATTAGCAGTAATAAGGAGACATGGCAGTGTCTGGTTGGCTCTGATAAGGGACAAGTGGCAACTGACATCAACATGATGTGGCAGTATGATAGGAAATGCGGCAGGCATATTTAACCATATTGCGTGGCCTAATGGGCCATCTCTGGGTGACACATGTCACCACGTAGGATTCGCCATGTGGAAGTGATGATGTCATATCAGAAGTCGGAAATTAGAGGATTGAGGATGTTGACACTTTATAATAGTTAGCAACTGGAAACTTCTAATAAAGGGGCTCTGATGTGTTGGCAATGTTAATTTTGAAAATAGGGTCAAATTCCACATTAGAAAACTCAGATGATCAAGATTATGATTGCATTAAATTCCTCTTTTGAGAGGACCAAAATTGACTTAAAGGTTACTCAATTTGGTTAAGCAAAAGTTAATTTTTGAATTATTTTATTCATTCATTCATTATGGAATGGGTCGACCCTAACCACTTGGGTAACTTCTTGGGTCAACCTCAACCCCAAGTAAACCCTCAAGAAATCCTATAAAAGGAATCGAGCTCAAGTTCATTTCAACTCACTTGGTCAAGAAATGTCTCTATTCTTTTATTTTGTTTTGGCTCACACAGGTTTGTCAATAGAAGTTCGCACAAAGTCTGAAATTACAACCAAAGGTTTCACTCCGAGTTAGGGTTTTCTGGATCTCGGTTGCTGGCATAGAACATAAGTTTTTCTTCCTCAGTCGTAGGAATAAGGTAGGCAAGAGAGTGACTTCGGCTCTCTGGTCACTCGGGGATAGTTTAGTAAGAGCAACTTTGGGTTCAAAGGTAGATCAGAAGGTTCTGGTCCTCGGTCGCTCATACAAGGTAGCCCTAGGAGCAGCCCTATCATCTCAGTCGCTCACACAACTAGGAAAGGGTGTGATTTTGGGTTTGTCGGTTGCTTACACAACTCTAAAATTTAGCGAATTTGGGTCTTTGCAATTTAGTGCCAGAGTCACACGCATAAAGACCTCCTGGGAGTGACTCTGTAGTCACAGTCGCTGACACACTGTAGTGGTGAGAGAGACACAAAAGTTTTAGTCGCTCGTAGATAGTGTTGATGAAGGTGCCCTAGTTCAGATCTAGTGTTTTGACATCTTGACTTTAGTCAATTTCAATGATCCGGTAGATTTAGGTTTCTCTATTGTTATAACAGAACTGTAGATATGATTTATTATTATCCACTGCAAATCATATGTATTGGGCTCATTGTAGTCACTGTTGAAATATTTTTATGACCAAATACTAAAGAAGAATATTTGAAAGGGTTTCCCCCTCGTGGGTTTTTTCCCTGGTCTTAGACCAATATGTTGTCTCTTATGGTTGTGGTTTTGTCTTCTCTATCACTACATATTTTGTTCTTTCTTTAGTTACGTTTATGATTGATTATACTACTAATAATTGGATGCATTGTCAATGAAAAGATAAATTGGGCTAAAGTAACCAATATAACATTGAACAATCAGAAAATTTAACATGGTATCAGAGCTAAGGTGAAAGACAAGCCCAAAAGAAGACAAGCCTTGAAGCCTTATTCTTTAGAAAGAAGATTTCCTATTCAAGGTCGAGATGTCGTCCTCTACCTTCAAGGAGCATGAAAATTTTGGTGATACATCATACTTTACTACATGGAAATTCAGACTAGAGATCATAGATGACAACTATGATGTGCTAGAATACATTCAATGAAGGATACCTGAGCCTCCAGAAAATGCTTTCGATTCTCTCAAGAACATATAAAAGAAAGGTGAGTCTAAAGCAAAGCAAATTATAGTTGATGGTTTATAAGATCATTTACTTGCTTATGTTGGGAATTTAAGAAAGTCTAAGGATATGTATGGCAAGATAACCAAAATGTATGAAGTCAACAACCTAAATGAGATCATCACCTTGAAATATCAACTCAAGGAAGTCAAGATGAACAAAGGGGAAGCTGTCCAATCTTACATTATGAGGATCTCATTCTTAGAGATCAATTGCAGAGGGTTGGAGAAAATGTACCTAACAGGGAGCTACTGGTTGTGACTCTTATAGGTTTCCCCTCTATTTGGGAAAGCTTCATTACTACTATCAACAACAATAATGTCCTTCCGTCATATGATGAGATCATTGGAAAACTCACTCAAGAAGAATCCATAATGATAGCAAGAGGAATGATTCAAAAGCATGAAGAGGGAGAACCCATTGCATACATCACTCATGGTAAAATAAAGAAGACAAGAGGAGGTTCATCAAGGAATCCTCCTTCTCAAAATACAAAAATAAGGAATAATGGATCAACATCTCATGTTGAATGCTTTAATTTTCATAATAAGGGTCATTATGCAAGAGACTGTCCCGAGAAAGGAAAGAGGCCACGATACAACACTAGAGACAACTACAATAACAAAAGAAGGAAAGACAATCAAATAAATAACTATGACAGAAGAGATGATAGAAGAATAAGAGACTCCTCAAGCGACCATGAAGAAGATCACCCTCCTCAAAATAAGGCAAGAGCTCCTAGGTATGAAAGTAATGTTGTAAATAAATCTAAATCCATTCTTATTTCTTCTCTTACTAGTTCTTCTCCACTAGATCCGTGGGATAGTTGGTTGGCTGATTGTGGGGCCACTCATCATTTCTCTAGTTATGGAGAAGTCCTATGTAATCTGGTAGAGAGGGAAACTAAGCTAAAGGTCATTCTTGGAGACAACTCTACTCATCCCATGAAAGGTTTTGGGTCCATCAAATTTCAACTAAATTCTGGGGAATCAATTCTGTTGCATGATGTCAAGTATTTACCAAGATTAATGAAGAATCTAGTATCTGTATCTGCATTGGAATACAAAGGAATGAGGATTTCCTTCATCAAAGGTAAAGTTCTAACTTGGCTTGTTGATTCACCTATGAGGGATGCTTTCAAACTAGGATCAAGATTTGAAGGACTCTATAGAGTCACTGGAAGACCTCTCCTTGCATTGGTTCATAATACCAATCATTTGAGAGAATTATGGCACCACAAACTGACTCATCTTCACTATGATGCACTTCCGAAATTGAAGAAATTGGTTTTTGGTATTCCCTATGTTCACGATCATCATGATGGACTTTCTCCAGGTTATGCAAGTGGGAAGAAAATAAGGGGACCCTTTCCATCGAGTAAGAACAAGACAAATGACATCCTCCATCTCATTCATTCATATATGTGTGGTTTGATGCATGTACATTCAGTGGGTGGTCATCTCTACTACATTACCTTTATTGATGACTTCTCAAGAATGAAATGGATATACTATCTTAATCAAAAGGATGAAGCCTTTGAAACATTTAAGGAATTCAAAGCCTTGATCGAAAATCAATCAAGAAAGAGAATCAAAATCTTTAGATTCGACAATGGAGGAGAATACATGCCAAAAGAATTCATAGCATTTTGTAAGAAAGACAGAATGAAGGAGGAAACGATTGTGTCATATACTCTTGAATAGAATTCTCTAGCTGAAAGAAAGAATAGGTATATATTAGAAGCTGCCCGTGGTGTGCTCCATGATCAAAAGGTTCCAAAGTTACTTTGGGTTGAATCTACATTTGTTGCTGTATATGTTCAGAATAGGGTGCCTCATCAAGCATTAGAACACAAGACTTTGGAAAAAATATTTGTAGGCATTAAGCCTAATCTTAGCCATGTTCATGTATTTGGATGCCTAGTATATTTTTATGTGCTGAAAGACAAAAGGAAAAAACTGGAAGCTACTGATAGGAAATGTACGTTTGTGGGTTATTGTGAAAATTCTAAAGCATATAGAATTTATATTCCTCGTCAGAGGAAGGTCGAAATTAGTAGGGATGTAACATTTGATTAATATGTCACTCTTAGAAAATTAAGAGCTCTTCCTCCACCTCCTCCTCCCAAGGAAGAGAATGATGATTGGGATATTTTGGATGGTCCATCTGTACCCATGTCTGATATGGTTGATGATACCATAGATCCTATGGATCCGTTAGATCCTCCTCCGAGTGATCCTCCCTGCAAGAAGAAATCGCTTTGGCTCTACGATACTTTACAAGATACTGAAAGAAATTTCCCTATTCGCAGATCATTCAGAGAAATGAAACAACCATTTAGGTATCAGGGATATGTTGTTTCTATCACTACTATGATTCACATCGAACCATCCACATTCCAAGAAGCAGTAAAAGAACAAGTTTGGAAGGATGCTATGGATGAAGAATATGAATCAATTATGAAAAATGATGTATGGGGCATTGTACCTAGACCGAAAGGGAGGTGTGTTGTGACTTAAAAATGGATATTTAAAATCAAACATTGAATTTATGGTAACATTGAGAAATATAAAAAAAGGTTCGTGGCTTGAGGCTTCTCTCAGAAAGAGGGGGAAAATTGTGATGACATATTTGCACCTGTAGCTCGATATACAACCATCTGTTCTACAGTTTCCCTTGACGCAAGTCAGGGATGGACTCTTCATCAGATGGATATAAAGACCACATTCCTTCATGGCATGTTATAGGAAGAGGTATATGTTGAACAACCACAAGGATTTGAAGTGGAAGATTAAAGAAAACATTTTTGCAGGTTGACCAAGGAATTGTACGGATTGAAGCAAGCTTCCTGAGGTTGGTATGCACGTATTTCCAGTTACTTGGTGAAGCTAGGATTCACAAGAAGCAATGCTGATCCCAACCTCTACTTCAAGGTTGTCCAAGGTATGCCATTGATTTTGGTTTTATATGTTGACGATCTATTTTAACAGGTAGTGAGCCTTTGATGATCAAATACAAGAGGAAGCTAGCCTCTGAGTTTGAGATGAAAGACCTTGGTCTCATACACTACTTTTTGGGCCTTGAAGTATGGAAAAACCCTGGTTAGATATTCCTTACACAAGGAAAATACATTGTAAAGTTGTTGGAAAGATTTGGAATGAGTGAATGTAAATCCATGGTTATATTGATGGAAATCAACTTTAAGAAGTTATATGGAGATGCTGTAGGACCAGACTTAGAAAATCCATCTGAGTATAAACAACTGATTGGGGCTCTAATTTTCCTTTTAAACATCCATCCAGACATATGCTATGTAGTAAACACATTTGATAGCTTCCAGAAACATATTAAGATATTTTCATGGTTCGATCACACTTGGCCTTAGATATTCTACAGGAAATGTTCAACTTCATGGATACACTGATGATGATTGAGTCAGAAATGTTATCGAAATGAAAAGTACATCTGGATGGTGTTTTAGGCTTGGATCTTCCATGATATCCTAGATGAGAAGGAAACAAAAATTGTAGCATTGAGCACAACTAAAGCATAATATTTCAAATAGCATGGCTAGCTAAGAGCTAGTATGGTTAAGAAAGCTGTTTGGAGAAATGTTTGAACACGTCCTAGATACAACAATGATATATTATGATAATGAGAGTGAGATCTGTTTGGTAGAAAATCTTGTGTTTAAAGATAAGACCAAGCATATTGAGATTCAATATCACTTCATTCGAGACATGGTGTAGAGAGGAGTTGTCAATCTCCAACACATATCGACAAATGATCATATTGCAGATATTCTCAACAAGGCATTACCAAAGAGTAAGTTCTTTATTTTTAGAGAACAGCTTGAACTTATGGATGTAGCCCCTCTAGATAAGGGGCATCACTGATTGAGGACAATGAGCATACACTTCCCACCCTAATTGATCTCCTAGGGTGAGGAATTGAGATAGAGGGCTCCTTGGGTTGAGGGAACTCCAGAAAATAGGGTGCTACGTTATATGTTACCCAAGGTAGAAGATTGTTGCTCCCCTATATTTATAGAGTCAGAGAATGTTGCTCCCCTCTTGGTCTTTGTAGCGTATAACCCAATTGGAATCATACCCTCGAGCAAGCCAGCTTGATCAGAATATCACTCCTCATTTTGGCTAAAAAGTTGAGAGTGTACTTGGGGTGTAAAACCCAAGTCAATTATGATGCAGGTGTTCTACCACATGGCTATTAAGGGTCATTGTTGGGAATATCGTTAGGCGATAGGATTAGGTTGGAGATGTGCTCACTTGTATGATATATATAATCCTATTTCTCATTATCGGTGGGAGCTATTACTCCCTGATTCTTCTTCTTCTAGATCCGAGAAAGTTTCAATAGTTAGAGTTGAGAATATCATTAAAATAACTTGACAAGACGATGTAAATATCAAATGACAGATATCACAAGTGGAATTCTTCCTAGTTGAAAGGGAATTTTAATTTTGCAACTAGGGTCAAATTACACATTGGAAAGCTCAGATAATCAAGATGATGATTTCATTAAATTACTCTTTCCGAGAGTACAAAAATTGGCCTAAATATTACCCAATTTGGTTAAGCGGAAGTTAAGTTTTAAATTATTTTATTCATTCATTCATTATGGAATGGGTCGGCCCTAACCACTTGGGTAACTGCTTGGGTCAACCTAAACCCCAAGTAAACCCTCAAGAAATCCTATAAAATGAAGCAACCTCAAGTTAATTTCAGCTCACTTGATCAAGACATGTTTTAATTCTTCTATTTTGTTTTGGCTCGCATAGCTTCATTGGTAGAATTTCACACAGAGTCCGAAATTACAAGAAAAAGGTTCGCTCTGGGTTAGGGTTTTCTGGATCTCGGCCGCTGGCACAGAAGAAACGTTTTTTTCCTCGGTCATAAGCACATGGTAGGCAAGTGAGTGACTGAAGTTCTCTGGTCACTTGGAGACAGTTCATTGAGAGAGACTCATGTTTTAGAGGTAGATCGAAAGGTTTTGGTCCCCAGTCACTCACATAAGGTAGCCCTAGGAGCGACCCTGTCATCTCGGTCGTTCACACAGCTTAGCAAGGGTGGAACTTTGGGTTTTTTGGTCACTTGTAAAGCTCAGCAAGGGAGAGACTTTGGGTATTTTCAGTTTAGTTCTACAGTCACATGCATAAAGACCTCTTGGGAGTGACTCTGTAGTCACAGTCACTTGTATATTGTATTCGTGAGAGTGACCCAAAAGTTTCAGTCACTCACTGAAAGTGTTGATGAGGGTGATGCATTTCATATCTAGGGTTTTGACATCTTTACTTTAGTCAACTTCAGTAATCTCATAGCTCTAGGTTTCTCTCCTGTTATAATATATCTATAGATTTGTAGATCTGATTTATTATTATCCACTACAAATCATATGTATTGGGCTCATTGTACTCACTACTGAATATTTTTATGACGATCTACTAAAGAAAAATATTTGAAAGGGTTTCCCCCTCATGGGGTTTCTCCCTAGTCTTGGACCAATCTGCTGTCTCTTATGGTTTTGCTGTTGTCTTCTCTATCATTGCATATATTTTTCTTTCTTGAGTTACATTTATGATTGATTATAATGATAATAATTGGATACATTGTTAATGAATATATAAATTGGGCTAAAGTAACTGATACAACATTGAAAAGTCATAAAATTTAACATTGGTCGAGGAAACTAATAGAGCCAAGGGCATAGAGTGAGGCTTAGCACCTAAGTGTTGTGGAGCATATCAGAGGTTGGAGATCTTGAAACTCTTCTTTAAATGAGTTATTGAAAAATTTCTGATAAGAAGAGCTTTCGATGTTGTTGGCGTTTGTTCGTGGAGCGCAGAAAATCAAGGGCACAAAGCAATAACACGAGGAGAAAGGCTCTTGGCAAGATGCTAAATGACTTAGCACCTAATTTCTATACCGTCGATCACAGGAAGTGGTCATATGGTGGAGATTTGATAAAGGGCTAAGCAGAAGGAGCCAAGAAAAAATCGAAACTTCGCGTCAAGTTACAATACAGAAGAGACTCCGATGTGGTATTAAGTTGATAGTCACCAGCCCGATCATATAATAAAACTAATGCCAAAGGAGAAAAGTGCAAGGGACTAAAGATTATTGGTGAAGCATGAGGTGGAATTTCTGGTATAAGAACAGTACAAGGAGTTAAAGGAGTATGGGTCGAAAACTGCAAGATTGAATGCGAGAACAAAGGGGTTGGTCGATGGAATAAATGGTGACTATCAAAGATCAACAAAAAAGTTTAAGACAAGGCAACAAGTACAATGATCCACATAGAATCCATGGTGAAGTACTATGAAACCATGAATAAGCATGGCGAACCTTAGTGAGAGGAGATCTGTTCACATAGAGGATTGTGCTTGGTGGATTGTGCAGGTGGACTGAGAATTAATTCTCATTATGGCAAAAATAGTGAGGTGCCCATTCTCATTGTTAATGTAGTGGAAGACACCAAGTCAAATGCAGTAGCAGAATGGAAGAGCCATGCCGAGGTACACTCACATAGTGTGAACACATGACAGTGTGACAACATTGATTGGGGGGAAGCAGAGGAACAAAACCTAGAAGCTCAGATGAGCAATGTGGGGATGCAACATAGTTGCAATAGAGCTAAGTGAACAAGCTATGTAAGTCTCCACTATTGTGTAAGGTTGAGAGAGAAAGCCTTTTTTGTAAAGAAAAGGCTGAGAGTGCCTATACAGAGGTAAGAGACATCGAGAGCTTCACTGCTATGGGTAAATGTGGAAATTGCTTAAGTACTCTCTGTTAAAGGTGATAATTTCTTGTGCTATGTGAGAAAGGACGAAGGTGCCTATTTAGAAAATGAAGGCCGAGCGCTGAGTGTGTGATGTGGAGAGAAGATGGTTGAGAGATGACTGTATGCTGATGAATAACATATAACAATGAGCTATATGGGTTGTGATGAGTGACTGTTGTTGAGAAGATCACTGTGCTACTATAGAGTGAGGAGAGAATAGAGCTGAGATCAAGCAAAGTGGCTTCCAGTTACATAGAACATTCAATTCCTATTTGAGTGTGGGTTGGAGCTTGCATACATGAAGTTGGTGCTTCCATTTCTAGTGGATGCTTGAGAAAGATGGGGGTTGGTGCCTCCTGCAAGTTGGTTCTTTCATAAATTGAAGGAGCTTCCAGTTGGTGCTTGCAACAAATCCATCAAGTTGGTGCTTCACATGGTGCTTTTAGTAAGCTAAACAAGGATCTACAAAAAGAGGGAGTTGGTGCTTCCTGCTAGTGGGTGTTAGCAAACAAAAAAGAGAGTTAATGCTTTCTGTGAGTTGGTGCTCATAAAATAGACTGATGTAATAGAGTAGGTTCTCTTATTTTACTTAAATAACAAAAACTAGCTTAGTTGTTTTTCCCCAAAAGGGTTTTGACATGAAAAACCTTGTGTCTCATGTGTATGATACTCATGGTGTGTATGCTTGTATGTTGATTTCATGTTGCTTTCATATGGCATATTGTTGTTGATCATATGGATGGGTGCCAAGCTTCATTAGAAAAGTAAATAGGCATAAAAGTTTAAAATTAGCGTTGATACTAATTCACTCCCCCCCTTAGTATTACCATTTGCTTCCAACAATTGGTAAAAGAGAAAACTTCCTTCAGGAATAACATAATCGCTAGACTGTAGATCAAAGGGAAACAATGGCTAATAAAGTTTGGCTAACAGTAGAAGCAGTCCCATTATTAAATGAATAAGATCGTGGGCTTGATTATGAAATATCAGAGGCTTTAATGCTAGAATATTTACTGGCCTTGAATATTTACATGTGGCGCTCTGTAATACATAGAGAAAAGAATGATATGAATGTAAAAGCTAAGGAGGACATCATGAGAGGGCTATCTACACTGGATTCCAATAAAGTGAGTCATTTTGTGTCAACAAAGGAAGTGATGGATAGAGTACAATGTCTGTATGGTAGAGATAACCATGTGGCTCAAGAATAGGCTGAGGAGCTCTGCTACTCTAGCAATGAACCAGAACATGGAGGAGTTGCCTCTCATCACACTCTTGTTGATGATGAAGAAGTCTCAGAAGGAAGATCTTGCAGCTCAAAATGTAAGTTATTTCTGTGCAATAAATGCAAAGATAAAGGTTCTTCATTATCTAAATGTACATGTGTATCACTTGAAGATAGAGATAGTTATGCATCTAGTAATTGCAATGAAGATAGACCCACTTTGGTAGCAATAGAAAATAAGGGGTACTCTGAAGAAGAAGAGAGATTTCCAGTGTGCTTATCCATAGGAGTAAATGAGAATACCTCAGGTAGTGATGATGAAGGGATAACCCTTAGACCTGTGGAAGATTCCATGGGGATAGAAATGGGTTTATATCTCTCCGATAATTCAGCTAGCACCTCTGGTAGTGAAGAAAAATATCTAGATGAAAGGATATTTTTTAGAAAGAGGTTGATATCTACTCTAAAGTAGATTAAGGACCTATCAGAGGAAAATATCAAGCAAGAGGAGAAACTAAAAATTTATGAGCTCGAGAGGAAAGGTTGAGAAATAAATTAGTTGAAATAAATTCTCAACAAGAAGAGGCTAGCAAACTGACTTGGATGTTAACCAATCAGTTGAGGGAGAAGGAAGCTTACTATTAGAGAATACAAAATGAAGAAGTCTCATTGAGATATGACTTAGAAAAGTCAAATAAAGAATTGTCTCAATATCAAAAGCTTGATGGGAGCAAGAATGCCTTGGATGAGAAGCTTGGCAAGAAAATATCCCCTCTCATCAAGACTGGTATGGGTATCAAGGAAAAACCTAGCTCAAATAAGGTAAAGTCTAAAGGGTCAACTTACCAGGTAAAGGGAGTCTAGGGTTACAACGACAATAAAGAAAGGATGTTGGAAAATAGAAACACCAACAAAATAAGAAAAGGCAAAAACAAAAGACTAATAAGAAAAAGGCGGTAGTGCAATAGGAGAGGGATAGGAAATTGAAAGAAAAAATACAAGGAAGTAATGCAAACTATCATTGAAGGCACATGAAGAGATAGCATAGGTCCTTTCTTAATCAAGGACAAAGCCTAGAAAGAAAAGATAACCTCTGTCATCAAAATCCTTTTCATGGATATTGTTTTTCTTGCAATAATTTTGGGCACAAATCCATAGACTATAGATGGCATGCAAGGAAACAAGATGTGTTGGGTAGAAGCAACCCAAGAATGCACAAAATGGCTAGAAGAACGCATGCTGGCAACAATAAGAGTTTTGACAAAAACATTGTAAAAAAGAGTAACTCCTCTGCCCCATTTTTAGGCCATATCAAATGCTATAATTGTGGTAAATTTGGGAACAAGAGAGCTAGGTCTAGAAATGAGAAGAAATGGAATGCTTATTAGCATATGCATGTTAATGCAGCAGCTTGGGATTTGAAGACAAGGAGAAAGAATGGAGTTGAGAAATATGGATTTGTCTTCAGTGCTCTGTGTCAAAAGAGAAAGATAAAAAGAGGAGGAAGAAATAAGGAGAATGGTATTCTTACCTGTGTGATGGACGTTGTTGTAATGCAAAAAGGCGTCAAAAGGATTTTGGTTAAGGAGAAGGAGGTAAAGGAGAAGGTTCCTCTACCCATGTGCAATGGAGAAGAAGCCTAAACAGGGGCAAAGAAGAAGCTGGAGAGAAATGCTTCTGTTAGGACTCGACCATTAAAGGTTTGGAGGAAGAAGGGGGATGATATGCTCAGGGGGAGTAGGTCCTTTGTTTCTCTTTAGTGAAAGAAGAGAAGGGCCTCAAGGGAGGCCAAATAAGTCAGATGCAGGAATCCAAGGAGAATGAACATAAAGGTGCACCTGGTTGATGAATGTATGGTTGTGTTTTCTTGCTTATTACTAGAATAAAATGGTTTATTTTGAATGTATCTACATTGAAATGGATAAGTGCAACCAACATGAAAACTAGACAACAATATCTTATGTTGTGGGAAGAATATGGGGTGCAATGGAAATGTGGAATGGTAGGAAGCTCATAGTCAAGTCAGGTCCACAGGATCTGTCCCTAATCAAAGGAAAGAAAGAATTTGCAGGAGATCAAATAGCATTGGCTCAGGGGGAGATGCTTTGGTAAGTAGTAGTAGGAAACAACTTGCAACCTCAGAAAAGAAGATTATTGAGCAAATGAAAGGTTTGCATCTTGGGTGAAATATCCTTATTTCATTTAAGTTATGAGTTGAATTATGCATAGTAGTATTATGTTTATGAAACAAAATTGGTGAAATTTTTTCATGTCGCTTAACCCTCAATTGGTATCGCTATGTCAATTGGTTGTATTGGGCTCATGATGAGTGACCGTGTCTACAAATGGACATTTATTTTGGACAAAATAAATATTAGATTTTTCCTGGTACAATGATCCATTTGTATCATTTTCTTTGGTGCAATTGGTATAAGAAGTAGTCCCTATTGTAAATATATGATCTCAAGGGTAGAAGTGGAGATGCTAATATAAAGTAAGCATAGTCCGGGAAGTAGCAACAACATTGAATTCAAAGAATAAATGAATAATCATTAATTGGTATTTGCAGCAAAAATAATACCATGAGAAGTTTAATTGGTATTAATCTTTAATTGATACAAAATATGCATTAGTGGAGAGAGTTCTCACCCAGCAACCATAAGGTGTCCAAAACTGGAGGCATTCAAATCAAAGGCAATATATGTTTAGGGGGCTCATATAAAATATTCCCAGTTTATGGAGAAACAACAATGAAAGCGCTGGAAGAGATGTCTACGAAGCATTCTACACATCTTAATAGCTAGACTCTGACATTCACAGCCAATTGATTGCATGGTGAGAGAAATACACCTTGTGGCCCCTTTCCATTGATGTTAAAGGGGGAGAGAAGTTGTGATGGACTGTGCATAAGAAAGTAGGCCATTGGTGTCTCATGAAATGAGATGTGTGGAATAAACATGAGGTTTGGCCATCACATGAAGAGAAGGATGGAGTGTTTCCATCAATGCCAAAGGGGGAGATTGTTGGAAAGATGGCATTTTCTAGATGGCCAGTAGCCTAGTGAAGGCATCTGCAAGTGTGTTGGCATTGATGTCAACCACACTAGCTTGGATGCTTGTCACAACAAATGTTGGAAGTGATGGTCCTATAGGAGTGCCATGGGTTTTTTATGGAAATATTTAAGTAGAGAATCATCATAGTAGTAGTATTATTGGAGAATCCATAAATTTATGATTACAATGATGGACGAGGAGGAAGTCCATGGTAGCTACAGGATTCATGAAGACCTTTGTGGTTGTGAATTTTAGTTGTCCAGAGAGTTAAGGAGTAGAAGAGTGGTAGAGAGTTTTGAGCCATATTAGAGGTAGATGATGGGCTCAAATCCAATATCGCACCCTATCCATTGGAAAGTGCTTTGGTAGAGCTTTCCAACGATATGCGAAAGTCCAAAAATGGATTCTTGGTTCCAAATTTATGGTCTGTTGAAGTTTCAAGGATTAAAGCCCCGGGAAGGAAAGAATATTGGTGATCACATATTGGATGTCCAAAGATATTGGATATTGCATATTAGAGGTTCAAAGAAGCAGGCATACCGACGATCACATATTGGAGGTCAAGCAAATCGGATTATTGAAACATCGGAGGTCCTGTGATATAGGATCATAAACACATCGGAAGGTTAGGAATACCAGTGCATTGTAATATTGGTTATCACATATAGAAGGTCCAGTGATATCGATGCATCACAACATCGTATTCAGGCATATCAGCGATCACAATATCGAAACACTCAAGTGGTGAACCTTTTAAATGTTGCGATATGGGTGAAGTTTTGATAACATTAAAAGCTACCGGGAATGCCAAAAGGGAATTAATAAAGGATTTCATCGAAAAGTCAAATGTAGGCAAGCCCTTTTCTCTCACCTCTAGTAGGACACATGGTGGCATATGATTGGCTCTGATAGCGACACATGGCAACATCTGGTTGGCTCCGATAATGGACAAGTGGCAACTGACATCAGCATGAAATGGGAGTATGACATGACACGTGGCAGGCATATTCAAACATATTGGGTAGCCTAATGGACCATATCTGGGTGACACATGTCACCACTCAAGAGTCGCCACGTGGAAGTGATGACTTCATATCGAAAATTAGCTATCAGAGGAAGAATGAAGTCAACACTTTATAACAGTTAGCAATTGGAAATTTCCAATAAACGAGCTCCAATGTGTTGGCACTTGGTAAAGGAAACTAATAGAACCAAGGTAGTAGAGTGAAGCTTAGCAACTAAGTGTTGTGGAGAACATTGGAGTTTGGAGATTTCAGAAATCTATTTAAATGAGTTATTGAAAAATTTCTGATAAGAAGAGCTTCCGATGTTGTTGGCACGTGGTCATGGAGCCTAGAAAATCAAGGACACAGAGAAATAACTCAAGGAGAGAGTCTCTCGATAGGATGCTAAAGGACTTAGCACCTATGTGCTATACCGACGGTCAAAGGCAACCTTCCTATGGTGGCGATTCGATAAACAACTAAGTAGAAGGAGGTAGTACAAAATCAAAACTTCACGTTTAGTTACAATACAAAAGAGGCTACGATGTGGTATTAAGCTGATAGTCACCAACCCGTTCATATAATAAAACAAATTCCAAAGGAAAAAAGTGCAAGGGACTGAGGAGTATCAGTAAAGCATGAGGTGGAATTTCTTCGATAATCATGGTACAAGAAGTCAAAGGCGTATGGGTCAACATCTGCAAGATTGAATGCGGGAACAAAGGAGATGGTCACTGGAATAAATGGAAATGGTCAAAGATCAACAAAAAACTATGAGACAAGGAAACAAGGACAATTATCCATAGAGAAGTGATGCTAAAGTATCGTGAAACCATGAGCAAGCATTGAGAGCCTTAGTGATAGGAGATTTGTTCACAAAGAGGGCTATGCCTAGTGGAGTGTGTAGGTGGACTGTGAATTAATCATCAGTATGAAAAAAATAGTCAAGTGCACATTCTCATGGTTAATGCAGTGGCAGTGACCAAGTCAAACACAATAGTAGAATGGAAGAGCCATGCCAAGGTACACTCATGCAGTGTGAACACAAGATAATATGGCAATATCGATATGGAGGTAGCAGAAAAACAAAACCCAGAAGTTGAGATGAAAAATGTTGGGGAAGCATCATAGTTGCTATAGAGATAAGTGGAAAAGATTTGTAAGTGTGCACTGCTATGTAAGGCTGAGAGAGAAAGCATGTTCTTCAGAGAAAAGGTCGAGAGTGCCTATGCAGAGGTAAGAGAACCCAAGAGCTACATTGCTATGAGTAAAGGCGGAAGTTTCCTGAGCGCTCTGTGTCAAAGGTGGTAGTTTCCTGTGTTGTGAGTAAGTTTGAAGGTGTCTGTGTTATGTGAGAAAGGTTGAAGTTGCCTGTGCAAAAAATGAAGGTCGAGAGCTGAGTGTGCATTATAGAGAGAAAAAGGTCGAGAGCTGACTTTATGTTTATGAAGGGAAGAGAATGATGAGTTGTGTGGACTATGATGAGTGACTCATGTTGAGAAAATTAGTGTGCTACTGCAAAGTGAGCAGAAAACATAAATGAGATTAGGCAGAGTAGCTGCCAAGTACAGAGAACATTCAGTTCCTATTTGAGTGTGGCGTGGATCTTACCTACAAGAAGTTGGTACTTCCATCTCTAGTGGCTGCTTGAGAAGGCTTGGGTGTTGTTCCCTCCTACAAGTTGGTGCTTGCATAAATCCATGGAGATTCAAGTTGGTGCTTGCAACAAATACATGAAGTTGGTGCTTCACATGGTGCTTCTGGTAAGGTGGACAGGGATCTACAAAAAGAGGGAGTTAGTGCTTCCTACTAGTGGGTGCTAGAAAACAAACAAAGGGAGTTGGTTCTTCCTATGAGCGGGTTCTCACAAAATAGATTGATGTAATAGAGTAGGTGCTCTTACTTTACATCAATAACAACAAGCTTGGTGGTTTCCTTCCGAAAGGGTTGCCACATGAAAAACCTTGTGTCTCATGTGTATGATACTCATGGTATGTATGCTTGTATGTTGATTTCATGTTGCTTCCATATTACATATTGATGTTGATTATATGGATGGGTTCCAAGCTTGAATAAGAAAATTAAATATGCATAAAAAGTTAAAATTAGCCTTAACATTGATTCACCCCCGCTCTCAGTATTATCATTTGTTTCCAACAATATTGGAATTTAATTTACCAAAAAATAATTAATGATATGCTTTTAGATAATTTTATATAATCATATAAACTTTCTTAAATTTTAGTTGGCTATCCAAATATTTTAATCAATTCCTTAACTTAAGGCCTTCAATTAAGAACATTCAAGAAGTAAAATTTTACAAAATAACAAATTCTGATATCTAGTTTCATAGACTAAGGAAATAAGTACAATCTTGCTATGATGCAAGTCAATTTGATACTTAAAGTGAAATAAAATATATCATGCACATCAATTTAATATTGAATTTTTAGAAAGTAACTTTTAGTGCAGTCAATGTTTTTTAATTTAAACAATTAATGAGATGTTCCTATAATATTATGCACTCTCCTAAATTTACTTGCCTATCCAAGTATTTCAATCAATTCCTTATCTTACGACCTTCAATTAAAAACATTCAAGTAAAATTTTACAAAATAACAATTTTAGTTTTCATATTGGCTTGCAGACAGTGTCTTTTAGTGCACAATTAATGTATGTTAAATTACAATGATTTTAAAAGATGTCAAGATGTAAACTACAAAAAAGTTTGATTTTATTTTATTTATTTGTTGTTGTCTAGAAGAGATTAATAGTCATAACATATATATATATATATATATATATATATATATATATATATATATATATATATATATATATATATATATATATATATATATATATATATATATTTTTTTTTTTTACAATCCAATATGAAGCATGTGTGTAACCCTCCATGTTTTATATCGAACTAACACATGACATATTTATTAATAACATAAAAATATTTCAATGTTGTTCACAACCTACCTAGTTGAATTTCCATTTTAAGTAAATAATATTATATCAACTTGGTTGTTACATACTGAAATGGATTTTCTAGAAGTCGAATGTATGACATGTAAATAGATCTATAAAATTTCCTGCATGCTCAACATGAATACTATACATGAAGTAAAAAAAAATTAAGATATATGTTTTGATTAAATGTAAATCCAAATTCCTATTGATTCTAAATTTTAATTAAATTTTAGATCTATGGGGTTCACATAAGGATCTTAACCCTAAACATAAAGTCTCCTTGATATTTGGTGTACTTTAGAAGCTTAAGCACCTCAAGAAAGTTAAACCTTATATAACATATATGTACACCATTATGAATCCATCATAGATGAGAGGGAAACATTTATCTATTCAAAATTACAAAATTACAAGAGGACTCAAGTGTCACATTTATAGATTAAAAAAATCATACATTTGAGATATCTTATACTAGATTAGATTACACTTGACTACTATAGACTCGGCTTCAGGGCTTTCCATTTTCATCATCTACTCATATGGCCATTCAATCATAGGAATGCAAGTATCCATAATCTATTCATGTTTTGATTATGTCATGTTCCATCTCCTTGGTTCACCTTTCTTTGTTTTGATTTCTATGAGATTGATCTGAGCTACTATGACTAGATGAATGTATTGACAAGATATATATTCAGACATAAAATATTTATAAATGATGTGATTAGTTCTCCTTTCAACCTTTTAAAAAAATGTCCCATCACAAACATGTCACCAATTTGGTATGTGAATTTTCCATCCTCATATTATCTCACCAACCTACTTTTCACATGTGTGCATCACATCAAATAATAAGCCACATTCTCTTCATTTCCTGTAGGGGAAGTGAGAACAAAAACATCACCTATGGACGAAATACAAAATATGTATTAGTTAAATACATTCAAGACATCAATTTATAGATAAAAGTGTTAATGAAAAATGGGCCACATACGTTTCCTTACAAGATCAGAGACTTGATCATGATCCAGTGAAATGATGGCCTCTTCATCGTGCATCTCTTGTCACATCGAAATTGGATGAGGTCCCTTGGAATAAGAGGGACATATTTTCATCCTTTCACATAGCCATGTTTTTCACAGTGATCAAGTCTAATCCATCAACACCAATGCAAAACCCACAAAAACATGTGAGTTTTATTGTCTCGATGGAAAATATTTCCCGCATGTCTTTGCTCCACACTGAGTGTAATTCCCTTGTTCCTTATACAATATTACAATAGCAAGGAATGGATCTATTCACATCGCCAAGTTCAACATTCCAAAAGAACCTACACATAGGCCTAATAGATTCGTGACCTTCATGTCCTAAATGGGATCTGTACCTTTTGACCACCTTTCGTGATGATTTGAGTCGATTTGCATTTTGACTCATTTGGCACCTCCTAAGTTCTTGCTTCACACAAGTAGCTGTAGCATCATTCTCACCCTTTTCATTTCTTGTTTTCAAGTATCTCCAAGTATGCTAAATTTTTATCTTCTTGTGTAGTCCACTCAACCAATAAAAAGTGGATGCTAAATTAAACTAGCCTACACAATTGTCTGACCATATCCAATGCTTCCTGAATGTTATGTCATTTTTTAATGATTCACGAATTAGGTCAAAGAAATGTTGCATTAACAATGTGTCATGCTCACAATTATCATTGATGTAAAAGTCATACTCCTTAATCACGTCACTTGAATCATTAGTGCTATCCCTACCATCAATATTTAATTGTGCATGTATGTGAAAAATATGTACGAATATGGACACTTGGTCTGAATGACAATACTCACTCTCGGTCTCTGTCTGAGGAGAAAATGTGTAATTCTCGACAAATTCCACCACCAATAATATTGTGATTGGCTAAAATACTTCACAATAATGCTTAAATTTAGACGCTTTCCACTTGCACCTATGCGAGCATTTAAATATATTTATAGATCGTAGTTTTTAAACACGATCCCAGAATCCTCTGGAAATATGCACAATTTTCACTGCGAGTGCCTCCTACTACCCGCACTACATTCCGTAGAGAAATTGCGCAGTTCTGCCTCCCAGTTGAGCTAGATCCCGTAGACGTCACTGATGTCTTATACTACTCAACCCAGCCTCTTAGTGACCTCTACACAGATTTTCCCGACAGTGTCCTGGAGCCTCACATCCTGGCCTGAGATGTGCTCTGCGCTATTTCAGAGCCTTGTCCTCTCTCACAGTCACCTAAACTGGGAAACTAAAGACAATGCATCATTGTAGACTAGGCTATTTATGGATTTGATGTTGTTTCACCATGAGTGATTTCAGAAATAGGTACATGGATGAGACATGGTGTGACAATGAATGTGATGAATAAGGAGCGCATGCTAGAAGACTTTCTCATGGTTGGACGAACACTTGAAGCATACCAAGTAGAAAGCAAAGGAGACAGGTGCACATGCATGAACCATCAAGAAAACACCAAGACCATTAAGACTCCATGCACTTTGCCATGCGAAGGAGAAGCTATGGTACACCACACACAGACTCATCACTTAACAACACAATAGCTCGACATGAACAACACAACTAGCATGTGCATACCAACAGTGTCATGTCGAGTTGTATCATGAGTCACCTTGACGACATCACTACTTTGGGTCATAACTATGTAATCAATGTAATGTAATGTGGAAGCCCAAGAGACCCACGGATGAAGTCAAAGATTCATGTAAGTTGAAAAATCATGAGGGAAGTCGAATAGTCACAAGGGTTAGTTTTACTATTGGCTATATATACCCCTCATTTGTGCATGCAAATGACTTTTCACCTTGGCTCCTCCCCCATAGCCTTGAGAGTTTGTAGTCTTTTCTTTGAGGAGCAAAAAATGGCTCCAATTCCCTGTTATCGGGGTAAGAGATGTATGGTATACGGATGTGGCTTGGAACTTTCACTTAATTCAAAATCCTATTGACAGGCCAACACATTTTCGCACATGTATTGTATTTGTTTGTAAGACTATTCTTTGGACACTTGTAATGCATGTTGCTTTAACTTGTACTAAGATAGCTGAACTATTTTGGTTGTTGTAGTGCATATGTTGTTGAAAATGTGTTGTATCGGTTATTAACATTGTCATGCCCATGTGGAATATTCTGCTGGAAACTCAACAGATTCATTCTCGTAAACTTGTTATAATTACTGTTGCATTCGTGTGGACTATTCTGCTAGGTGTTGTGCTCGCTATATGTTCACTTGGTGTTTGTGACTGCCACATCTATGTGGACTACCTCACCAAAAGCTGCACTTTTCCTATTGTGTTGTGTGTCTCTAACAGAGTTGGGACTATTCCATTTTGAATTGAGACTCTCTCTCACCCACTCCCCCTGTAGTGAAAGAACTTAGACACAAGTTACACTAAGCACTCACCAAGCACAAAAACCTCACTCTTTGAGGACTAAGTATACCACTCTCATGTGCTTACAAGCAAGAGCTAAGGCATATCTTTAAGATAATGGCAATTAGGCCATCATACCAAATGGGACTCCTACACCACATAGTGTGAGGTCTAGTTGGGACTTCATACCAGGTAGATCCCCTAAATGTTGGTGGGTCCAACACTGTCAACATTTATGGTGCTAGAAGGAGGGCCATATGACAAGTTGAGTCCTCACAATCTATTTTGAATCTTCACATACTTATCATGACTAACCACATAATTTCTCTTCCAGAGTGTATGTCTTATGGAAACGACTTTGGTATCTTGGAAGAGCTCTGGAATGACTTTTCATGTAAAACATATGATGGTGGATGCCAAGTAGCCTTGGTTAGACACACGGTTGGCATTGTAGGCTACTATGAAAGGCATGAAATCTGTGAAGATTACATGGCCTGCACATTGTTTGCATACACTCTCTGAAAGGAACCCACTACATTGGTGTGCCACACTTCCCAAAAAATATATTCACTCTTTCCATCATTTGTTCACAGAGATAACCCGTGCTTTCAATCATTTTGACTATAAAGAACTCAATAAAGAAATTATGAAATTATGGAAAGCACCTAATGAATCCATTGAAAAATTTCACACACGCTTTTGTAATCTTGCATATTGATTTCCCGAATATGAAATTGATTGGGAATTTCTTAATGGAAACTTTAAGGATCTTCTTTATATATCCGAAAATCCGTAGTTCTTAGAGTCATTCAAATATGTGCTAGCAAAACGTCGGTGTTAGAGCTACTAAATCTAAGACAGGTAAGGTTGTTGTCACAAGTGATTGTTTGTCCCCTTCTCATCAAACAACTCTAGCTCCATACTGCAAGCTGCGAGAAGGTGTGCACACATCTATTGAACTGTCACAACCTCCTACCCCACCTTCTCTTGATATCTGTGCATATTTGGCTTGGAAGCCTGCTGGTTGTCATGTGTACTTGTTACCTCAACCTTCCTCCCCACGTTCTGCTGATCCTTCGGATTGTATGATCTTGTGTTCTTCCATTCTAGACTCGACAGTTCTTGTGAATGAGGATCAAGTTGTCAGTAGAGTTGGTGTTGTGCACCCAGCCTATCGTATCATTCATGACAAGTGTGTGTGAGGATCTGAAGACAAACCTGTGGTGAAGGATTACTTGCTTCCATCTCCACCTCATCCACTCTATCCTGTCATCTCTTGTGATTCTGCCACTTTTTATTTTCTTTGTGAAAACTCATCTTTGAATGTTTCTACTTCCAATTATGTTGGCATTATGAGATAAGTGTTGTCCTTGATGGCAAACCACACTGATGAGAAATCATAGTGCAGAAGGACAGCAGCAAGGAATTGATGATCAGACTATAAGAAGAAGAGAAAGTTCATACACGCAGGTTCGTTAAGCCCAAGTCGCGTGTACACGCAGGTTGGCTTCATTAAAAGCGCGTGTATGTGGAAAACTCATTTTGGTCCATGGCGGTTAGTCCTTGGAAGTTGTGCCTATGGTTTTGGACCTTTGTGTCTCGACGGACGTGTTGATCCCTAGTTTTAAAGTTGATGGTATTGGATTTCTATGGTTGTGGCCCTTGGTATTGAACAAGGCCTAAGGCTATATAAGGAGAAGGAAATCATTAGGCAAGTGTATCTGAAATGTCCTGAATATCTGATGAAGCATTAGATCCAGTATGCAAGGTTATGGGTTGATGATGCATTGCTTGATCTGAGCTAAGGAGAGATCTCACCTGTTGATGGAGAACTAGATCTAAGGAGAGATCGGGATCAAATGTGTATCCAGTCTGAAAATTGATGAAACGTGGTACCTGGAGGTGAGAAGATTGTAGGCAAGCACCTACGTACTAGTATCTAAGCTAGTACAAAAGCTAAAGGAGATCTTTGGAGCATTGTAGCAGGTAGCAGCCTGCGTACTAGTAAATGGATCGGCTAGTACAAGAGCAAAGGGGGTTGTAGCTCCCGTACTGGTATAAGACTGCACCAGTACAAATATTGTAAAAGGATTTTCTTATTAATAAGAAGATTGAGATGACTTGCAGCAGGTGGTTTTCACCCACATTGGGTTTCCACCTTATATCTTTGTGTTCATGTGTGTGGCTCTTGTGTGATGTTCTGTTCTGTTATTCTGCACCTGTTTACTGTTAATATGCTTAATAATGATCTGATGCATTTACTGAAGATTAAGCTAACTGAATTATAAGATCTCTGGATATACGCGAGTTTCATTAGACACAGTAGCGTGTACACGCGGGTTCACTTAATTGAAGTAGCGTATATGTTTCTGAGTATGAAATTGAAAAGTTTGATTGATCTGATAATACTGATTCACCCCCCCCTCTCAGTATTATTTCCAACAATTGGTATCAGAGCCGGTCCTTTGGTAGAAGCTTGATCGCTTGAAGGAGATCCGTGGAACAATGGGAAAGAAGCTTAAGAAGAAAGCTCATAAGAAGAAGAAGACATCTCAGAAGGACTATGACAGTGGGAGAGTCGATTGGGGATTAGGTATAAGAAGCTCTTCAGATTCAGAATCAGATTCAGAATCATTATCAGGTATGAATGTGTTATCCTCTGATGTTCCTGCTATATTTCCTTGTGAAAGTGATGGAAGTGATAGTGAAACTACTGAACATGCTTTTATGGGTGAGCAAGAAAAGTGTCAAATAGAGGCAATGTTTAGAAGGCTTGCAGACAAAGTTAAAGATCAACAAGATCTATTGAACAAAAGGGAATGTGCTTTCAAAGAAGAAGTTACCAAACTAAAGGCCCAAATAGAAGAAGGAAACAAGGTAAGAAAGCTACTCAAGGACAAGGAAGACCAATGTCAAAAATTGCAGCATGAAGTGACATCATTAAGAAAAGAAGTCAACGAAAGAAGCACAACCATCAAGAAACTCAAAGATAGATCCAGCTACTATGAAAATCTTGAAGCTACAATCCCCTCAGTAAAAGGAGATCTTGAAGAATCAAAGAAGCAGAATACAGATCTACTCCAAGCTATTGCAAAACAAGAAAACGAAGTCACCAGCTTAAAATCTCAACTAGAATGTGCTTTCCGAGTTCGTGAAATGCAGCAGGATCTGAATGAAGAACAAGAAAAGGAGATTCTCAAATTGAGGCATCAGTTGGAAGAAGGAAGGAAAGATGGAGAAGACATGAAGAAGCAATGTCTAGAAAAGGAGGAACAACTTCAAGTTGAGGTAAATATCTTGAAAGGGAAATTAGAAGAAAAGGATAAACTTTTGAGATTTCAAGATAGTACTAAAGCCTTGGATGATATTCTTAGTAGTCAAAGGTATCCTGCTATCAAGACTGGTCTTGGTTTTCATGAATCTGTTGAAGGTGAATCTAGTTCACAAGGTGAGGCAAGGAACTCTAAAGAGAAATCTAAAATGATCAACAAGAAGATGATAGGTCAACCCCATCAACAATCAAGGAAAGAGACTCCTCAAAGAAAATCTTTTACTCCTCCTATGAATAATGTTGAATGTTATGTATGTCATAATCTTGGACATGTTGCAGCTAGATGTAGAAGAAGAAGAGTTCAAGACTATTATGCGGACAGGTCATCTCAATCAAGGTACTTTAATGGATATTGCTTTACTTGCAATATGTATGGTCACAAAGCTGCTGATTGCTACAGAAGGAACATGAAACATGTTAGATGTTATGCATGTAACAAGCTTGGACATATAGCAAAGGAATGCAGGAACAAAGGATGGACATCTCACCGAAAGGAGAAAACCTCATCACACTTGAAGATATGGAGGAAGAAGGAAGTACAGTCAGCACAATGTACTGAGACACAGCACAGCACAGACATATCAGACTCAGGGGGAGCTGAAAGTGTAAACCTTCAGTATCCTGAATCTCATACGCAAGTTCCTTAAAGGAAAGTCGCGTATATACGCGAGTTTGACACTGCAAAGTCACGTATATGTCAGTCTGAAGAAAAGCAGTGGGGACAGGCTCAGAAAAGGCATCTGATATGATTCAGTCCATTATTTGCTCTATTGGTTAATAGCTACAGTCTGCTGAGGGTGTGTGAAAATGCTTTGATACTAGTATGATGTCTAGAAGTGTTTTGATCCTACTTGAGGATGAAGATGTTTTGATGGTTACTGCTGATATATGCATGATCAGATCTAACAAATGGCACTGGTTGAGGGGGAGCATATGCCTTTAGTAATTCATTGTTGGCATTATGGTTAATAATCCTTGGTGATGATTCTTATATGGATAAATGATATATCTTGCTATGATAAGATGTTGTGAGTTGTCTATGATAAACTCTCATATGATTCTTGAAGTTACATAGAAGATGTTCAGATCAGATTTATGGTTGATTCTTTGATGATGCATGTATGGTGCTTACATGGTGATCTTCATAAGAACAAGGAGAAGTACAAAGCTTGAATACATATCTTCCTCACTTGATGATGAGTCACTCATATACTGCTGTTGTCATATGCATAAAAATCATACAGTTATGATGCAGGCACTCTTATGGATAAGGATTGTTGCTGTTGATGATATCAAGAAGTTTTGTCAAATGAGCTTGAGCTCAAGATACATAATGCTGATACATGGATGACTACTCAAAGTTGCTTTATTGGAGACATGGTGATGAGTTCTTATCTATATGATGATAGGTTTATACTTACATATGTTAATTGATGCAGATGTTCCCAAGTAATGATACTTGGATCATGTAGAGCTTGATGAAATGGCTATGGTGGTTTCACACATGATACAATGTGAATGACTCTGAATTTTGTTCAAAGGGATGAATTGATGCAGACATACCTTGTTATAGGTTGATGACCTATTCTCTACAGGACATTTACAGGTTGCTGATATGGAAATTTGTGTACGCAAGTTGTTTAAAGGATATCCGCGTGCATACGCCGTTTTACAAGGGGATAGTCGCGTATATGGTGTACGCGTGTTTCGTAAGGGATATCTGCGTATATACGCCTGTTTATGTGTATACAGACGCGTATATGGAGATTTGAAGGAAATCAGCAGGGACAGATGTTGGTTGCAGAAAGTCTGATATAGGTCTGACAGAGATCATCTGGCACAGGTTCAGGGGGAGCAGATAATCTTCCAATGATGCATTGTTGGCATTATCTTAAAGCTTTTGGTTCTAGTTCACATTTGGTGTTGATTTCAGGAAGAACAAAGGCGAAAGGAGAACAGAAGGATCTCTTGGTTGCTGATCTGAATGGTGATTATCAGATGCTGCTGGTGACGTTCATAAGTCTTGGTCTAGTTATTTCGTCTCTATGTCATATATCTCTTTTGTGGTATCTCTTTCATGGTGTCAAGGTCATGTAACGGCCTATTTTGGTTTCCCCACTATGCCTGGGATGATTGATGCAATGTGATTGGTTGTCATATGTAAAATTTTGATGTATTCCCACTTGGTTGGGTGGATGAGTCAATTTTTGTATATCCTCACTTAGTTGAGAGATGGATGTATATATGAGTCCTAAGTGATAGGAAGGTCCTTTATGATGTATAGAGTCATGTTCTTCTTGAAGAACATCTTTTGCAGATCTTGCCTACAGTCAGGAAGAGCATGAACAGCACACTTCAGCGGCACAGAGATTCAGCATGTACTCAGAGGGGGCATGGACAGATTGGTACACCTTGGCATATACAAAGGGGGAGATTATTCAGAGATTTCAGCAGGTACTCAGGGGGAGTATGGACAGTGGAATGTTTCAGCAAAGGAAGAGAATATCTTGGTCCACCCTTTGCCCTTGATGTCAAAGGGGGAGAGTGATTTGGTGTTGTTGCCATCAAGTCCAAAGGGGGAGATTGTTGGCATTATGATGCATGTGTTGTACTTGATGGCAACCCTCTCATAGAAGAATATCTCACTTATGTATAACTGGATGAATCTTCAGAAGAGATATCAGATGTGACAGCTCAAAGGAATCTAAGTGTGACAAGTTAGCTTTGCCATCAAGTCCAAAGGGGGAGATTGTTGGCATTATGAGATAAGTGTTGTCCTTGATGGCAAACCACACTGATGAGAAATCATAGTGCAGAAGGACAGCAGCAAGGAATTGATGATCAGACTATAAGAAGAAGAGAAAGTTCATACACGCAGGTTCGTTAAGCCCAAGTCGCGTGTACACGCAGGTTGGCTTCATTAAAAGCGCGTGTATGTGGAAAACTCATTTTGGTCCATGGCGGTTAGTCCTTGGAAGTTGTGCCTATGGTTTTGGACCTTTGTGTCTCGACGGACGTGTTGATCCCTAGTTTTAAAGTTGATGGTATTGGATTTCTATGGTTGTGGCCCTTGGTATTGAACAAGGCCTAAGGCTATATAAGGAGAAGGAAATCATTAGGCAAGTGTATCTGAAATGTCCTGAATATCTGATGAAGCATTAGATCCAGTATGCAAGGTTATGGGTTGATGATGCATTGCTTGATCTGAGCTAAGGAGAGATCTCACCTGTTGATGGAGAACTAGATCTAAGGAGAGATCGGGATCAAATGTGTATCCAGTCTGAAAATTGATGAAACGTGGTACCTGGAGGTGAGAAGATTGTAGGCAAGCACCTACGTACTAGTATCTAAGCTAGTACAAAAGCTAAAGGAGATCTTTGGAGCATTGTAGCAGGTAGCAGCCTGCGTACTAGTAAATGGATCGGCTAGTACAAGAGCAAAGGGGGTTGTAGCTCCCGTACTGGTATAAGACTGCACCAGTACAAATATTGTAAAAGGATTTTCTTATTAATAAGAAGATTGAGATGACTTGCAGCAGGTGGTTTTCACCCACATTGGGTTTCCACCTTATATCTTTGTGTTCATGTGTGTGGCTCTTGTGTGATGTTCTGTTCTGTTATTCTGCACCTGTTTACTGTTAATATGCTTAATAATGATCTGATGCATTTACTGAAGATTAAGCTAACTGAATTATAAGATCTCTGGATATACGCGAGTTTCATTAGACACAGTAGCGTGTACACGCGGGTTCACTTAATTGAAGTAGCGTATATGTTTCTGAGTATGAAATTGAAAAGTTTGATTGATCTGATAATACTGATTCACCCCCCCCTCTCAGTATTATTTCCAACAATTGGAAGTTGTGCCTATGGTTTTGGACCTTTGTGTCTCGACGGACGTGTTGATCCCTAGTTTTAAAGTTGATGGTATTGGATTTCTATGGTTGTGGCCCTTGGTATTGAACAAGGCCTAAGGCTATATAAGGAGAAGGAAATCATTAGGCAAGTGTATCTGAAATGTCCTGAATATCTGATGAAGCATTAGATCCAGTATGCAAGGTTATGGGTTGATGATGCATTGCTTGATCTGAGCTAAGGAGAGATCTCACCTGTTGATGGAGAACTAGATCTAAGGAGAGATCGGGATCAAATGTGTATCCAGTCTGAAAATTGATGAAACGTGGTACCTGGAGGTGAGAAGATTGTAGGCAAGCACCTACGTACTAGTATCTAAGCTAGTACAAAAGCTAAAGGAGATCTTTGGAGCATTGTAGCAGGTAGCAGCCTGCGTACTAGTAAATGGATCGGCTAGTACAAGAGCAAAGGGGGTTGTAGCTCCCGTACTGGTATAAGACTGCACCAGTACAAATATTGTAAAAGGATTTTCTTATTAATAAGAAGATTGAGATGACTTGCAGCAGGTGGTTTTCACCCACATTGGGTTTCCACCTTATATCTTTGTGTTCATGTGTGTGGCTCTTGTGTGATGTTCTGTTCTGTTATTCTGCACCTGTTTACTGTTAATATGCTTAATAATGATCTGATGCATTTACTGAAGATTAAGCTAACTGAATTATAAGATCTCTGGATATACGCGAGTTTCATTAGACACAGTAGCGTGTACACGCGGGTTCACTTAATTGAAGTAGCGTATATGTTTCTGAGTATGAAATTGAAAAGTTTGATTGATCTGATAATACTTATTCACCCCCCCCTCTCAGTATTATTTCCAACAAATTATTCACAGGACACATCAGATGTCAGCATGTCACTACATTGTAGAGAGGACACATCTTCCTTTGAAAATTTGTCCCATTTGTCATCTGTCATTTCTGAAAACACATAGGGTGAACATCCTTTTTTCTCATCTACCCCTCTGTATGATTCATAAAATAATGAGGATGCCAATGAACATCTCGAATTTTCTGGTCGTGTTTGTCGTGATATTTGTACTTCTTCATTTGATCATGATGTTGATTCACTCGTTGTTAATCATTCTAAGCCACTGGTCTCCGATGATCTATGTATTGACGAAGTGGAAACCCCGCAGACTGTTGAGGCACTTTAGCCTAAGCTAATGGTTATGCCAAGCCCTTGTTATCCAAAGGTTAGTCCCACTTATGATCAGAAAATTTTTGAAACAACCAAGGCTCCTCATCACTCATCTGTATGCACTGGAAATCAATCTGACACACAGGTTTCACTTCCTCTGCCGGAATCACATGATCCCATTGCTTATGCACTAGAGGAATCATACATAGCAGGAACACTTATGAAGCATTAGTTATCTCTCTTTCTCATGTTTTCTTGTCTGTCACAGTTGAAATAGTACACATGCTTATCATCTGCATGCAGTGTGTCATAGTACCATGTTAGGTCTGTAGAATGATTGTCTTGCACTTTCACTCTTTTCTTTTATGTGGATGCTTTAGAAATCAGAGCGTGTTGGTCTTTCTTGATCTATCTTTCTTGTTCAGTGGTTTACATTCATATCTTTCTTATTTACCATGCCTTCACCAACATGGGCCAACCAATGCATCGATCACTACATTGGAAATATCACTTCATGTGAGTAGGCCCATGCATTGTTTAGCGTAGGAGTATAAGTAGTCTTTGCTTTACTTCTTTTCTCTGCTTTCTCGTTTTCATGTTTGTTTTCTTGCTCCCTTGGTTTGCCTTTCTTTCTTTGCTTACTTGTTCACTTTCTCTTTACTTCTACTTTCTTCTTTTGCTTCCTTTGCTTGCTTGTATCCATAGGTTAGCCTTACATGAAACTGTGTTTGGCTCTGGAGACAAGCTGGGCAAATCAAAGAGGACATATATAGCTATCAACATCTAGTTATCTGGTGTCCTCTCTCTTTGTGAAGATCTTGTTGTCTTAAGTCGATGATTCCTTGATGGAAAATACGTTCTATTCAGAGTGAGTCTTGGTGAAAACACAATGTTTGCACTGTTAACTAGTACCACCTACTCTTATCGGTTCTTTTAGGTTACCCCTTATCATATCTGTCAAGTAGAGTAAGGTGAGGGGGGAAACCTTAACAAGTATGTCAAAGGTATATATAACATACTTCTCTGAAGGAACAACCTCTTCTACTCTCAATAAGTTGGGATCTCCCTTCCGCCTTTCAAATCTATGCACAATTATTTGAAAAAATGAAAATATGGAAAAGAATGAAAAATGAATAAGGAAAAAGAAGAGAAAGGATTCCTATGCAGAGAGGTGATACAAGTAACTCTGTCAGGGTACTGACCAGGCTCACTAGCAGCGGAGTGATGCTTGTGTTCCTACGTGACTCCATCGGGGCACTGTCCAGGCATGCTAGTAGTAGAGCAACACTAGAGATGAAACTTAAACTCTAACACTTATATTACTTGTGCATCAATATACCGCTCATCCCCTATTGGAACAACTAAGTTGACTTGTCTTGGAATGTGTGCTGACCGATCAAGAGAATGGTAGTGACTACATCTTTTGCACAAGCTAGGGTGGAAGTCATCACGATCAAGGGATTGAACAATACCTTCGAAAGTGTTAGAATTTCTTTTCATGAAACAAGGTCCGTACAAAGAGCTGGAGTTCTGCCAGTGTGTCACCAATGTTGTAGTGGCTACAACCACCCTCCAAAATTTTGGCTCGCATGCAAATTTTGGAGCCTACCTTGGATCCTACGATCATTCGTTCCTTGGTCACTTTTTGGTAACCTGATGATCTGAAGCTTCCCCTCCTTGATCTTAAGAGTTGTCTATGTTCTCATCCTTATGCAGCATGTGTCATCTTTGGGCATAGGGGTTGTTGTTTGTCATACAAAGTGGATGTTGTTTTGCTTCAAGGGAAAGCATTTGTGCATGATTGGTTATCATCACATAGAGATGTTTCACACATACTCTTGTCACGAAGGTTGTTGCATCAAGTAGAGTATGCTTATACATTCTGGATGGTCTACGATTGTATCACTAAGTATTGGTGTGCGATCACAGTCAAGACTTATCAATGTCTACATATGTTTCATTGATATCGCGCATAGCCAATTTCCCAAGTAGCTTAGCCTCATCCAACCTCCCGAAACTATGCACTTTGCTTCTGCAACCATCAAGCTTCCTCCCTTGCATGTTAAAACCCCGCAGTGCATAGAGACCCCAACCAACTATGCTCTTCAGTAATGCACAGAGCAGTTAGGCAACCAACAATTCTATCCAGAAATGCACAGACTATTCTAACTTCCCTGCATTCAGAAACTGTGAAGAGGTTTTCTCCTAGGTCCCCCATCCTGTAGTAGTGCCTTGTGCCTCAAAACTACATAGTGTTTTCCAAGTTTTCCTTTCATTCTTGCATGCAGAAACAGTGTAGATGGCCTCCCAGGGCCTCATCTCGCCAACAATCACTGCCTACTAAAGCTACGCTAATCTACCTCTCAATGACTACAGGAAAAGGTGACATGAAAATATCAACCCCAAGGAGTCGAGGAGAAGGACCAAGAGACTAAGTGATGGTAAAGGTCAGAACCGCATTAAAACTCTGTCAGATGCATGTTCATCTTGAGGGTAAGTATGGTAAGTAAAGAAAACCTTTCTAAGTACATCTCTTAGTTGAATTTGCAAGACTACTTGTCATTATCATATCATCATCTCTTCAGTAACATGCATGTGTGCAAACAAAAAAGCGATTTCATGTGTTTCCTCTACATGTGTTGCTTCCTTTTCATTTTTTTGAACAACTGTCATCTTCAATGTGTTGATTGCTATGTCATGCTTGCGACCTTGTTCTAGTGATGTTCAAGGTTTGTGTATGAGTTGTGTTCACTATGCAAACATATATCACACTCACACACGATGTTGTAAGTACTGTCATGCATGTGTCGTCACGATCATCCAAAGGTCTATCCGATGTGTCACACTTATCGCTTTCACCATTAGACAGTCTTGCAGTCAGTTGCACTGAGACATGTTGTCGTGTTGGTTTGAGGTGTCTTTTTTTCGAGTAATGTTGAGTGTGTGTTTGCAAGCTCATGTATACACAAGTTTACTCACTCACACACTTAACCATTTTGTCAAAGATCTGTCAACCAGACCACCCTCCATCAACTGGACCTCCAGTGAGCTGTCTCACCCGTTAGTGACCAAGCATTGTTGCCCAGAATTGCACAAAGCCTAAGGTTGCCTCCAGGAAGTCTGCACCTTGTGATCCTGGAATCAACCTAGCTGACTATCACCCAGAAAAATGCAGAAGTTTCCCAAGAATATATCTTAGTCTGTGCTTCCAACAAGCCTATCCATCAAGCCTCCTACTAGTCAAATAGAGAATTTGACTTGGAAAGTGACCCAGGGCTACACTCCTGCCAAAAATTGCATAGAATCTACCTGCCTACCTATTTGCACTACCTGAAGAGATTGCGCAAACATGAGGGACATGAACCTATTTCCTGTCACTACACTGTCTCTGGAAATTGCGCAGTTTTGTTAGTCAGTCCCCCTGCCAGCCTGCTAACCACTCCTCCTAAAAATTATGTAGTTTTCATGGATAGTCCACCTATTGCCCGACACCCTGCTCAACCTGGAAATTGTATCGACATGTCCTACATGACTTCCTCCCAGATCTACGTATTTTTTTCCAGCAAGCTCCTGCAACCCGATCCCGGCCTCCTCAAGAAATCTGCATAGTTTTCATTGACAGTGCCTCCTACTACTTGCACTGCCTTCCCCAAAAAAATTGTGCAGTTCTACCTCCCAGCTGAGCCAGATCCCACAGATGTCACTATTGTCCTAGACTGCTCAACCCAGCCTCTTAATGACCTTTGCGTAGTTTTTACCGATAGTGTCCTAGAGCCTTGCATCCTGGCCTGCCATGTTCTCTGTGTTGTTTCAAAGCCTTGTCCTCTCTCCCAATCACTTTCATCTGGAAACTAAAGAAAATGCATCATGGTAGACTAGGGAATTTCTGGATTTGATGTCATCTCATCATGAGCAATTGCAAAAGTAGGAAAATCAATGAGACATAGTGTGATGACGAACGTGATGAACAAGGAGAGCATGGTAGAAGACTTGCTTGCAGCTGGATGAACACACAAATCATACCAAGTACCAAGCGAAGGAGACACGTGCACATGCATGAACCATCAAGCGAACACCAAGACCATTGAAGACTCCATGCACATTGCCATGCATAGGTGAAGCTATGGTACACCATGGGCACACTCATGACTCAGCAACACAGAAGCTCTACATGAACAACACAACCAGCATGTGCATACCAACAATGTCATGTCGAGTTGAGTCATGAGTTGCCTCAACAACATCACTACTTTGGGTCATAACTGTGTAACCAATGTAATTTAATGTGGAAGTCCAAGAGACCCACGAATGAAGTCAAAGAGTCATGCAAGTCAAAGAGTCATGTAATTCGAATAATCATGAGGAAAGTCGAACAGTCACAAGGGTCAGTTTCACCCTTGGTTATATATACCCCTAATTTGTAGATGAAAATGACTTTTCACCATGGATCCTCCAACATGGCCTTGAGAGTCTGCAATCTTTTCTTTGAGGAGTAAGCAATGGCTCCAACACCCCGCTATCAGGGTTAGTGATGTATGGTGTACAAATGTGTCTTGGAATTTTCGCTTAATTCAAAAGCCCGTTGACAGGCCATCACATTTCCACACATGTATTGTATTCGTTTGTAATACTATTCTTTGGACGCTTGTAATGCATGTTGCTTTAGCATGTACTAATATACTTGAACTATTTCAGTTGTTTTAGTACATATGTTGTTGTAAATGTGTTGTATCAGTTATTAATGTTGTCTCGCCCATGTGGACTATTTCACTGGACACTCAATATATTTATTCTTGTAAACTTGTTATAACGACCATTGCACTCCTGTGGACTATTCAACTCGGTGTTGTGTTGGGCACAAAATTTGCCTATCCTTTCCTCATATTTTCATCTATTCTTTCATCCTTTTTTCACCAAATGATACGCATTTATTGTGATAACTCTATGAGGTAACCCTTCTTTCTAAGTCTCTTGGAATATTTAATTGATGAAGTAAGGTCTCCGAGATTTTTCCTATGTGAACTATTCAACCTTGTTATTTCCACAGATTTCGGTGAATAGGTATCGCCTTCACAACAACTGTTCGGCAACACTGCAATAGGATAACCAATTCATAGCTGCTTTCAAAGCCTATTTTGGATCTTTTCTATTCTCGCTTTCTCGGAAATTAGTGTTGTTATGAACTGTTGTATATTTTTCGCATTAGTTGCCAGGTTTTGGGGAATATGTCATTCCAATGTATTTCTATAAAAAGGGTTTTATTCCTATGCGAAGGGTTAGACACATAGAGACATATATTGTAACAACTCTTGACATATTAATCAAATACAAGCAAGTTGTTGTTCTCTTCTTGGACGTGAGTTAACACAGTGTTGATTATAGAGTTGGGCCCACTCTCCTGATCAGGTGCTATGTATTTCTTTCATGTGTGTTGTTTTCATTATTGTGTGTTAATTCCTTATTTTGTTACAAATCTTTATTGATTATTGTGAATTCTTTTACGTTCTGCAATTTATTTCTAATTATTGTTACAACAATGCTTTGATTTCATAGCCACAAATCCTTGGTTGATGTAAGATTGTAACCTTGCCCCTGAATATACCTTGCACATTACCTTGAAAGTTGTATGCACCCGAATTGATGAATTAATGTGGAAAAGGGTGGAATAGTTTATTCACACTCGGACTCCAACATTTTGGCGTCGTTGTCGGGGAAGGCTAACAAGGTGCAAGACATGATCTGTACTGACCAGAGGATCAATCTCCCATCTTAGGGAGGGAAGTGCTACCCTACTCTAAGACCTGAGCGTAGTATTTTGATTTCTGTTAGTTTTACTATTTTTGGGCTGAGTCACTTGCTTTGGTTATTTGTTCTGAATTTTTCTAACTTGTTAAAAGCTGATCTCTAGTCTTGGGGAGGGAATGGTCTTTTGACACCCTTCTCCGTGTCATGAGCTTTAGATTTCCTTTTATGTGTGTTCTTTTCTTGATGGATCTCTCGTCCTGGGGAGGGAAGGGTATTTTGACACCTTGCTCCAGGTCTTCAACCCTAAATTTCTTTTATTAGTCATTTTCTTTTCCTTTTTGTTAAAACCCCTACCTCTCGTCCTAGGGAGGGAATGGTCCTTTGACACCATACTCCAGGTCCTGATTGTAGTGATTTAGTTTAGACATTTCCCTCCTACCAACTTGCATGAACACATATTCGAATAAAAGGGATAGAGGAAAAGCCCCGAAGAAAGGAGGACAGGATTTGGGAAGGAACACTTATATCCAACAAATCATTGCAAAAGTTGAATCTGAGGCATCTTCTTGTGCTATTGGGATGGCAGGGACTCGAATGAAATCAGAGGGACAATCTATTGAACAACTAGTGCTATCCACAGTACCTCCTATTGATTCAATATAGCAAAACCTTCCAGCAACAGAAGAAGTATGCAGCATTGTACCTGATGAAGGAGTATTGTTGCTGATAACATGTGAAGAATAAGTTGTAAAAAAGGGGTCTGAGGGATCAACCCATTATGTCAGGGAGGAAGGAGCCGTAAGGGTATTGATATCACCACGAGATAAGGGAAGTTTTGTTAAAGAAAGTCAAACTTTCGTGACAAGACCCCCTCCATCATTCCCTACAGGGCCTACTGAAATTCCCAGTGATTATTGGAGGATATTCATGGCACCACAACCTCTACTATTGACTTCCCAATTGAGGATCCTCGGACTGGTGCACCAACGAAGCCCATTCCTTTGACAAATTTACCAAGCCTTCATGGGCTAACTTTTGAAGACCTTGACACGTTCCTTTTTGAATTTGATATTGTGTGTCGGGGATATGGCTATATAACCGATGCTCAGAAACTGAAAATATTCCCTGCTACATTAAAAGAGACAACCCTGTGATGGTTTATGGGTCTAGGAGGAAAGGCTATCTCCACATGGGATGGTATGAAAACCTTTTTTCTGGAGAAGTATTAGGATTACTGCAAATCTCGGGATATTAAGGAATAACTTTTTAAGTTCATGCAGAAAGAAGATAAGAACATGGAGGACTATGCGAAATTATTTAAGTACACACTACAGAGATCAGGTCATTCTAACTTGGATAAGGACATTTTGAAAATTATCCTTCTCTGGGCCTTTTGAGAAGATTCTCTGGAACTGTTAAACATAATAGGAAAGGGATATATATCAAAAGAAGACTTTGATACCATCTGTGAGTTGTGCATCCAGTGCTCATGGGGAGCTTCAAGGAATAAACAAGGAATTCATTCAACAAAAGTATCTGGTGGAGGTGCCACGAAAGAAGAAATTGGAAACCTATTGGATAACATAAGGAATGATATCTTGAGTACCTTGTCTGCACAGATGGACACACTGCAAGTAAAACAGGAACAGATGGAATTGGAAAATTCTATGGCTATATTTTGCCCAAAATACAGAAAGAAGCATCCACATCAAGAATGTCCATTGAACTCCGTGGAAGAATGCGCAATATACGAGCTGAGTCATGCAACAAGTTCATGCCCCTCCTTGCCAAGATTGAAAGCGATCTTTCAAGGAGAACCAAAGACACAGACCAACTGTATTTTATGGGATCCAAAAAACCATGGCAACCTCAACCACCAACCGGAAATCAAGGTATGTTGCAGGATCCATCTCAGTATTTTAATAGTTTTCATATGGGTCCTTATTCCATGCCCTATCCACCTATGTGGCCTCAATATCAGTTTCCACCTTGGCAACAGTAGGCTCCTCAATCTAGTTTGAATTCTCAATGGGCCCTGAACTGGCATGGACACTCTCCTCCTGGACAGTTTCCCCAGTCAATGCTACAACATCGACTTTAGCTACCCTCTAATATACCTCCTGGTAATCTAACTCTTCACCCTAAACTTCCTATCCAACCCAATCCAAATCCTAACAATAAAGGGGCTCAGCAAGTTTACACCCTCAACTTGCCTTCATACATCATCTCTATCGCAGAAATTTATGAGATGAATTTGAGATCCAGGAGGGTAGTAGATGCTCAGCCCTCACCTGTTATTATTGAATAAGTTGGCAGTGAGGTTAAAGAACTAGAAATAGTCGAAGAGAAATTGAACCAAGTTAGTAAAAATCAGACATCTCCTCAACTGCTAATTACTCAAGAACACCGAGTTGATCCACCCTATCCTGAAAGATTGGCCTTGAGTAAACAGATCCTTTAATCTAAGTTTGAACTGTTAAGGGAGTTACAAAATATGTTTGTTAAGATTTCCCTGTTACAAGCTATGAGGGATGTACCTATATATGCAAAAACTCTTAGGGAATATTGTGCTAAAAAGCCTAGAAAGAAATCAAGGGACCCACTCACCATTCATGTGATGGGAAAGTTATCAGATTTTATGAGGGGAAAGGCTATGCTTGTGAAGTATGGGGACCCGGGGAACCCAATTCCAACTGTGCAAATTAATGGGGTGGAAATTCCAAATGTGCTGGTAGATTTGGGTGCTGCTATAAATGTCATCACTGTTGAAGCTATGAATACATTGGGTCTTCGAAACCTGAAACGTACACCTATGGTGTTAGAACTGGCAGATAGATCTACAGTCAAACCGGTAGCGAAGTTAGAAGACATTACAATCCCAGTTGATTCATGGCATTACCCTATGGATTTCTTAGTCCCGCAAACACAGTCCCCAGCAGGTGGATGTCCCTTGATTCTAGGAAGACCATGATTGGCAACTGCAGACGCCTACATTGGGTGTCGTTCTGGGAATATGGTTATCTCAAATGGACAGGTTACTAAAAACCTTGTGTTATATCCTCTTGTAGAACCCAACCCATTAGTGAAGCCATCTGGTCGCAAGAATCCTTTACTAAAGGAAGAGTATGAATTTGAGGATGAAGAATTAAGACCAGTCCTTACTATTGGGCAAGCCCTTAAGCTAAAAACAGAAACAGAAGATGATACAGTTACCACCTTCATTAGTGACCATTGTTCTGTTTCAAATTCAAATCAACGAATTCTAGAATCTCTTTTGAGTTGTGAAACACAAGAAAGTATTGAAACAATAGATGTATTTGAAGAGCTACCCACAACTGTGTCCCATGACAACATTCCTATGGAGGTAGAACTAGAAAAGACCCTGAATATTAACCCAAATTTGTCAGAATCCCAGACAAAACAACTTCTAGATGTTCTCTGAAATCACAAAGAAACCTTCACCTGGGACTATACAAACATGAAGGGGATTCCTACAAATCTATGTACCCATCATATATACATCAAGGAGTATTGTCGTCCTTTGAGACAGCCCCAGAGGAGGATGAACCCCGCTCTGAAAAGCATTTTCAAGGAAGAACTCCAAAAGCTGCTGGATGTAGGATTTATTTATCCCATTTTGGACAACCAATGGATTTCCTTATTGGTGATTGTTCCCAAGAAAAATGTTAATTGGTGGATATGTGTATATTACAAATAATTAAATAAGGCAACACAAAAATACCATTTCCCTTTACCATTCATTGATCAAGTCTTGGATACTTTGGTTGGGAAGAAGTTCTTCTCCTTCTTGGACGGATTTAGTGGGTACAACTAGATCCAGATAGCTCTTGAGGATCAAGGCAAATCCACTTTCACATTCCCTTGGGGAACTTTTGCATACCGAGTCCTTCCATTTGGCCTCTGTAATGTTCCTGCAACATTCCAAAGCGAAATTTTAGGGATTTTCTTTGATCTAGTAGATGACAGTGTTGAAATTTATATGGACGATTTTACTCCATACGGGGATTCATTCAAAGAAGGGTTGGCACATCTAGAAAAAGTTCTTGAAAGATGTAAATGGACGCATGTCTCTTTGAGTACAGTAAAGTGCGACATGATGATGGAGGAAGGAATAGTCTTGGGACATTAGCTTCTAACTACTGGAATTCGGATGGATCCAGCTAAGCTAAAGGTAATATTACACTTTCCAATACCCAAAACACCCACACAGGTACGTAGCTTTATTGGTTGTGCTAGTTATTACAGGTGCTTTATAGAAAATTTTGTTAAGATAACACATCCACTTTTTCAATTGCTGAAAAAAGATGCAGATTTTATGTGGACAGATGACTATGATGTAGCCTTTGTGAAGATCAAGGAACTTGTCTGTAGAACTCTGATCCTTCAAGGGTCAAAATAGACATTACCAGTTCATATCCATGTTGATGCCTCTCAGACAATAGTTGCGGTAGTTTTGGGACAACAAGTAGACAAGGTGGCATATGCAGTTTACTATCCTAGTAAGAACTTGGCTCCTGCTGAGTTGAACTACAAAGTGACTGAAAAAAAATTCCTTGCTACCATCTATGCCATCAACAAGTTTCGGCATTATATTATCAAGTATCCTACCTTTGTACACATTGATCACGCAACAATCAGGTATCTGATGAATAAACCCATTACTCTTGGTCGTATTACAAGATGGATGTTGTTACTTCAAGAGTTTGACATCACCATAGTAGATAAACTAGGAAAGGATAATCTGGTTGCTGATTTTCTGTCTGGACTAGATAATAATGCTGAAAGTACACCCATAGAAGATAGTTTTCCAGATGAGCATCTTTTTGCAATTTCTAGTAACACTAAGTGGTATGTTGATATTGCTAACTATCTTGCTACAGGAAAAGTACCTCGTCACCTGTCATACAAGTAACAATGGAAAATTATTCATCATAGTACTCGATATTCATGGATGGTAGGATACCTTTTTCACACAAGGGTTGATCAATAGATTCGACGCTATGTATCTGAGGATGACATTTATGAGATATTGAAGGATGCCCATGATGGCCCTTGTGGAGTACATTTTGCAAATCAACGAACGGGCCACAGGGTGTTGCAAATGGGATATTATTGGCCTTCTATCTTTCGGGATGTTCGAGATTATGTACGAAGATGTGACAGTTGTCAACGCATGGGGCAACCTGGAAAATCGGATGAAATGCCATTGCAGTCCCAAGTAGTCCTTAAGCCTTTTGAGAAGTGGGAAATTGACTTCGTTGGAGCTTTTAACCCACTTTCTCATCAAAAGGTTCACATTTTGTTCTGTACTGATTATGTGACTAAGTGGGTGGAAGCCATAGCTGTTGTGAAAGCAATGGAGCAAGTGGTTTCAAATTTCATTTTTGAAGAGATTTTTTCTCGATACAGTACCCGAAGAGAGATTGTTGCAGATGGAGGGGCACAGTTCACATCCCACATGATAGCAAGGTTTATGCATAAATATGGAGTCAAACACTGGGTGACAACTCCATACCATCCCCAGGCAAATGGACACATAAAAAGTACAAAGAAGGTATTGGAAAATATCTTGAAAAAGATTGTAGCAAGCCCTCATCAAGATTGGTCCCAAAAACTTCCGGAATCTCTCTAGGCATATAGGACAACATGGTGGAATACAGCTGGGTTTTCACCATTTGAGTTAGTCTATGGGAAATCCCCCTTGTTTCTGATAGAATTTGAGATCAGCACACTCATAACAGCTTTAGAAGTAGGATTAGACTTTTCGGAGGGCCAAAAACATTGACTCAAACAACTAAATGAGTTAGATGAAATCCGTTCAGTGGTTGTCTAGAAAAATACTGCTATTCAACAATAGAGAATGAAATGGCACAAAAAATTTATTAAGAATAAGGTGTTTCATAAACGAGATATGGCACTACTCTATGACTCTCATTTTAAATATTTTAAAGGAAAGCTTTGCACTCGCTGGATGGGACCCTATGAAGTGGACATTGTGTTTGAAAATGGAATAGTAAGATTGGTTACAATAGATGATACTCGTGCTTACTTCTTAGTGAATGGACACCGTCTAAAATTATACCACTGTCCAACTTCTAAGGATCCCTTCATCAAATATGTCTATGATAAATCTGGTTTTATGGTTGTTGGTGCAAAGAATGCTTCCTCCATTTTTTCTTCTTAAAAAATAAAATAATAATAATAATATTCTTTTACTACTTACTTGTTTGTATTTTGTAGGAATAATGATCAAAATATGATGAGGAAGAGCTGACAATATTTTTTTCCAAGTAGTAGTTGATGTTGTTACTCCATCGTTGCTGTTACTCCACCGGTTACTCTGCCATTACTCCACCATGAGGTAGGTTGCCAGGTATGTCTCTATTGACTCTTATGGAATCAAGTAAAATATTCCATCGATGAGACATATGCGTGCCATGGACAACTACATTTAAGTTGGGGGGGGTCCCATCATAAGTTAATGACAATGTATTTAAAACCATGATAATTACATATCATATATCATTATTAAATCTAGTGCAAACAGTACACCCATAAATTCCATGATTCTGTAATAATTAGTTTGACGCATTGGAATTTGAATTATGTACATTCAATAATCAATCAGTTTTTTCCAATTCATACGAATTAATTATCTTAATTATTTCATCATACTTACTGTGATTCTCCATAATTCTTTGCGTTTTTCAAAAGATTACCGGCCTCTTTCACCGCTTTTTATCCCGCATCCCACCATGTCATTACCCATCACTATAATTTGGTTGTTGTTACTCTCTTCCCCAACAGCTGACTATGTCCAAGTGTTGTTACTGTTTCTATAGCAATGGGTGGGTTGCCTGTGTGTCACGATCCAGAGGATACTACCTTGGCCTGTAACAATAGAGAGGTGTGGAATATTTTTGTTAATGCGGGTTGGGACGTTTATTTTAACAGGTTCTAGGGATTCGACGAGGGAATTGTAGTGGAATTTGCACTCAATTTGAATGAAGACAACTCTTTGGTCAGAGGGATAGAAATCCCTGTCACAGAGGAAGTTATTGAAAAATTTAGTGGATTGCCTCAGCAAGGACAGAGCTGGTTTTCACGAAGGACTTCCTTCCCGAAGTTTCCTGAAGTATTTCTATAGGTTGGCAAGAGCATTATCCAAAAAGGCCAAGGGTATGACTAGAACTGATTACCGCATCCATGGGGCGATGTAGGACGTTTTGTGATGAAATACATAACCTACGAAGGATGGTACACCACTGTATTCAAGGATCATTTCAAGGTGTTATCTCATCTTCGATTTCCACAGTCAAAGGTCTTCTCTTTGAACATGCCTTTCTTTTTGCTAAAGAGCCTACAATTGATGGCATAGTCTTCCTAGTGGTTGTGATAGGTTGTAGCAGTTATCACTAATCATGGGCTGGTTTGATTACTGGTCATGCATGCATTGACCCGATTTCAAATTCCTTGGACGGTGTTTCAGGAATCAACAAAAGAAGAAGTAGGAACTGTTATAGCTACTAGAGAAGAGGAACTAGAGAGAATGGAGGAAGAACCAACAGAGGATGAATACATGGACCAGGAAGAACCTGAACAGATGGAAATGGAGGAAGAGGAATCAGAGCAAGGAAGGGAGCTTGAAGTGGAAGAAATAATCGGTGCTACATCCGAGGCTATTGCACAACAACCAACCTCGACTGTGGAGCCTGTGGAAGAAGAGCAACTGGAGCAAGAAAGAGAGCTTGAAGTGGAAGAAACAGTCAGTGCTATAGTCGAGGCTATTACACAAGAACCAGCCTCGAATGTGGAGCCAATGAAAGAAGAGAAACTGTAGCAGGAAAGGCTCCAGACATAAGAGACAGTTAGTGCTACAGCCGAGGCTGTTACACAAGAACCAACCTCGACTATGGAGCCAATGGAGGAAGGAATTATGGACACGATGGATGGGATTGACATGGTGATACAAGAATCCACTTTTATTAATGAAGTGTCAGAGGAAACAATGTCAGCACCATCTGCTCAGGAAGCGTCGGATATGGGTGGTGGTGCCACACAAGAACCACCACCAACCCATCTGGTCCTGGAAAATGTGGAAAGGATGAGTCCTGAGGTTGACACTGTTCCACAAGAACTAATCTCAATCACGGGACAAGAGTTAATACAAGAGGAAACCTTGGGCCAGAGTAGAATTGTCACAGGAGAAGGAAAGGAACTTGAGGTCGCAGACAGAGTCGATGTAGACCAGGGAGAAAACATCTTTCAGTCTCCTTTTTGTGCCACCATTCCAAGAGGAGAAAGAGTGTCTCATTCTCCTCGACACTTAGAAAAGGAGGTTGTTGTTCCTCCCATTTTAAAGTTTTATGGGTCGATTAAAGGTTCGACGATTGTTAGTTTGTTCACTGCTAACTCTCAGTAAGGCCATCCTGAAGAACAGAGGGAGGAGGAACACCTTACAGAAGAACAAAAACAACGAGTGGACTAAGGAGGTGTTGTTTAAGCAACAGATGCCCTGGAGCCCAGAATGGAGGAAGAAGCAATTGCTTCTGAAACAGGGGAACTAGGTAAGGAGAGCCCAGTAGAAGTACCTGTGGATACTCCTCTGAATGATCCACCAACTCTTGAACTAGCTGTAGGACCGGTTACGTTAATTGTCAAAGAGGAAGCAATTGCTCTCGAAAAAGGGGAACCAAGTAAGGAGGGCCTGACAGATGGACCAGTGGATACTCTTCTGAGTAATTCACCACCTTCTAAACCAGCTGTAGGGCCAGTTGAGTTGGTTGTCAAACAAGAAGCAACTGCTCCCGAGAGGGAGGAACCAAGGACAGAGAATCTGGCAGAAGTACCAGTGGATACTGCTCTGAGTAATCTGCCACCTACTGAACTAGCCACAGGGCCAGATGAAGTGGTTGTTAAGCAGGAATGGATAGAATTGTGTGAGTAGAGGTGGCTGCCCCTTAAAAATAAATATCAACTACAGTTCAGGGACATGATGTCGTTGAAAATAGAGGTTCGAAGGCTGAGAAGACAGGTGCATTAACTCAAGAAGCATGTAAGAAAGTATAAATGGTAGGCTAAGAGGCATAAGGCCATGGTGGTCGAAGGAGAAATAGAGGTAGATGATGTGCCGATGACCTTTGCTGCTACTCAAACGGATCTTATTGAGCACTTATTCAACAACCATGAATTCTCTTTAACAGCCGAGATTCAAACTTGGAAATCCACTACGGCCTGTTATTAGAATGAGGTGAAAAGGGTCCAAGAACAGTTGCCTAAGGCTATCTTCGAGTATATAGAGGGAGTGGAAATATTACGGTTAAGGTATGCAAAGTAGCAGCTCAAAGTAGAACAGTTGGAAGGGAAAGTGTTGGAATTGAAGATTGATAAAGAACATATGTTTAGCTTGGCACAATAGGGAATGGCATGCCACCCTCCTACTTCTAGTTATGCTTTGTTCTTGCATGAGAAATTTCTTTTCTTCTATTTATAAATTATTAAGAAGGAGGTCAATCATGAGATCGAGGATTCTGTACAGTTCCTCCATATACTGAGAATCCATGATTTCGTAACCCAACATTTGATGTGTGAGCTTTATCTGCATGTATACTTCCTGTGCAATGAGAAAGAATTTAACCCAGTCCCATATGTGTGGGACATTCATTTAAGGGCTCTCACCTCCTATACTATCAACCAGATAAACTGGCAGAAGGCTTCTAATACATTTGAGTCAAATCAAAACATGAAGTCTCTTATGATGAGAGGGGACCATGAACGATTGGTGACTATGTACAATAAGCACAACATCTTTTTAGAGACTGGGGGAAATAGAGAACGAATGTTGAGGACACAAAAGTGGTGTATCAAGCTTTGTGTCAAACAAACAGTCATGTTTCAAGATGAGGCCCTTGATAGTTTTCAAAAGAGGTGGATGATGTCACCTACAACTGTCCAGAACAAGGAACCTTTTGGGGCACCAAATTCTGCACGAGCACTAAGTCGTGTGCCGAGATATGTAGCATGCATCCAAACATGCGGGGTCTAATGGATGGGACTCCGATTTAGGTTCCCCATCATTTGGTTGCCAATTGAGCATTACACCCCAGCTTACAATGTACCAAGTGATTGGTGGAAGGATGTTATTCTCATAGAAGGGTACAAACCCCCAGGAATAGACATGGCAGATGAGTGTGATCTCGCCCAGCTCCACGCTGACGACAACTGTTCTAACCTAGACCTGCGTAAGAGGTGAGCTGCATGAGGGCATGTAGAAGGCTAGTTGGGCAAAGATGTTGGGCACCAAATATGCCTATCTTTTCCTCATATTTTTATTTATCCTTTCATCCTTTTTGCACCAAATGATATGCATTTATTGTGATAACTCTATGAGGTAACCCTTCTTTATAAGTCTCTTGGAATATTTAATTGATGAAGTAAGGTCACGAGGATTTTGCCTATGCAAACTACTGAAACTTGTTATTTCCGCAGATTCTGGTGAATAAGTATCGCCTTCACAACTTGTAGCAGTGATCCCGCATTCACAGCAGTTGATCGACAACACTGCAACAACATAACCAATTCGCAGCTGCTTTCAAAGCCTATTTTGGATCTTTTTTGTTCTCACTCTCTCGACGATTAGTGTTGTTCTGAACTGCTGTATATTTAGGCATTAGCTACCAGGTTTTGGGGAATATGTCATTCCCATGTATTTCTATAAAAGGAGTTTTATTCCTGTGTGAAGGGTTAGCCACACAGAGGCATATATTGTAGGAGTTCTTTACATATTAATAAAATACAAGCAAGTTGTTGTTCTCTTCTTAGCTGTGAGTTAACGCAACCTAAATCAGAGAGTTGAGACTGCCCTCTTGATCAGGTGCTACATATTTCTTTTATGTGTGTTGTTTTCATTATTTTGTGTTAATTCCTTATTGTTGTTACAGATCTTTATTGATTGTTGTGAATGCTTTTCAAGTTTTGCAATTTATTTCTAATTATTTTTACAATGATGCTTTGATTTCTCAGCCACGAATCCTTGGTTGATGTAAGATTGTAGCCTTCTCCCTACATATACCTTGCGCGTTACCTTGAAATTTGTATGCACCAAGATTGATGAATTAATGTGGAAAAGGGTGGAATAGTTTATTCACACTTGGACACCAACATGTTGTATGTGCTATCTATTCACTTTGTGTTTGTGACTGTTGCATCCGTGTGGACTACTCCGCTGGAAGCTGCACATGTCCTGCTATGTTGTGTGTCTCTAACATAGTTGGAACTATTCCCTTTCGACTTGAGACTCACACTCACCCTCTCCCCCTGCAGTGAAAGAACTTAGACACAAGTTACACCAAGCACTCACCAAGCACATGAACCTCGTTGTTTGAAGACTAAGTATACAACTCTCATATGCTGACAAGCAAGATCTAAGGCATATCTTTAAGATAATGGCAACCGGGCCATCATACGAGATGGGACTCTTGCAACAAACTGTGCGAGGTCTAGTTGGGAATTCATACTGGGGATATCCCCTGAATGTTGACAGGTCTAGCATCGTCAACATAACTCATGGAAAAGTTCATCTTTGGCACATTCATACTAAATCTGGAATGTGACGATTTAATTTTCCATATGTTCTAGTGCTTTTCTATCAACATTACAATAGCTAATAAAAAAATGTCAAAATAAGCATGCAAAATATTGTGTCCCTATTCTTAGGTGGAGATGATAACATCTGAAAAACATTAAGATCCAAATTGTTGGCCAGTTGGAGAAGGAACTAACAATAGTTATCTATAATTTAGTTGAGAAATTGGTCAGGCAAAACATAAAATTGCTTAGAAGGGAGTTCACCAAGAAGGAGCTGACTAGGATTTATGGAAGAAGCAAGAATAAAGGGAGTAAAAAAAACAACAAATTATAATGAACTAAGAGGGAAAGCACTATGCTTTGTTTACAAGAGACCTTGGGAACCTAACCATTCATGCCCAAGTAATAAGAGGGAAGCAACAGGGGAAGAACAGGAGGAGATTCCTTTTGATCATGGGGATTATTTTATAGTTGGTTTCATCGATCTTCAGGAAAGCACACATGAAGAATCCAAATAGTCAAGTCTAAAAAGTGAGCAACAATATTATGTTATTCAAAGAGACTTAGAGGATAAGCCGATAATAATCAGTCAACATGACAAGCACTTAGAAGTGCATAGATAAAGGAAGGAGGAAATTCTTCCTAATAGTGTTGGCGAGGTAGAATATTATACAACCGAGTCCATAGATTTCCAAGAGAATGTTCACAAAGAATATGAGCAAACGCGTGTACTAGTGAATCCATGTTTAATAAATGAAGAGGATTATTAACATATTGTCTCCATAGGTGGATGACGCCAGGTAGAAGACATTCAAGGATACTTGAGTGAGGATCAAGTGGCATTGAACTGGCATGATGAGAATGAACATGACAAACATAGTGTACAAGATGACTCATTTTTAGGGAGTTACTCAAAGGCTCAAGTTGGAGATGTGATAATTAGGAATCTGATGCAGAAATATATATAGACATTCAACGGAGCACCATAATTTCTAGGAGAGGACTCTCGGGAAAATATTAAGTATTTCAAGATATATCTTATGATGTTAAAGAAGATAATTTGAAAAATCCGAGGCACTATCTTATAGGAGAATATCAAAACAGAGGAGCTCATATACGCATGTTCTAAGTCAATGACCAAGTTGTTTAGTGTTGAAGAACAACTCAAGTCCATCAGAAAACAATAAGAGGAACATGTGTGGGAATAAAAAAGCATCCGTCTTCAGGGATACATCAACAAAGCTTGTAGCTCTATCAACACACCTCCATGAATTGGAGGAAAAGGGGAGATTTATTCCAGATGGATATTACAGGAGCCCTCCATATCGGTTTTATATGCGAGCTAGGACCGATTAATGGTTCGACAACTTAGGAGAATCACAATTAAAATTAGAGTAGCGTAACATCAACATGGTGGGATTTTCCCTCATATGAGTGTATACACACAAGAGATTATGATTCGATACTTGATTGATGATGTGATCCTTGGTTGGACATTTTTATCTAGGGACATAATACAGTTAGATCCACGGCACATGAGCTATGAATTTCAGTCACGGTGGCATTGAGATCTAGGAGGATTTGTTCATGGTAAGTGGAGTCAATGATTGGATTGGGATCCAGGGGGAAATCCACACTCCAATGGACCTATTGATGGGCAGTGGACTCGGAGGTTAATCTGGGATCTAGGCATCGGGAGATCTATAATTTATTGGGTGATACTTTGGCATATTGGGATGATTCAGTGGTTCATATGGAACCCTGGTATTAGTACTCAACTGCTTCAAACATCCATACTAGTAGACACTTGTGAATTTCTTCAGAGAAAGAAATCTGAGTGTCGGAGGATTTGTAGTATTCCCTTTTCCTGATGTGGCCAAGATGGATCTCTAGCGGTAGTGGTAGCCAGATTATAAGAACAATATTTTCCCATGGTATTTACTCATGGTATTTACCCTCCCTTCTAGAGAAAAATAATAAAATAAAGACTTTTAGAGAGTCCATCAAGCCTATAAAAGGGGAGAGAAGAAAGGCATTTGGAACATCCTAGTTTTGTTTATCTTATTGTGTATTTGTTGTGAACATGGCGTGGCTAGTTCCACCTTGATCCTGTGACAAAAACCTTGTAGTGAAATTTTTTTAGTGGATCCATCTATGGTTCACATGTGTGCTTTAATAATTTATCTTAGTCATTTGATGAGCTGCCATTCATTCCATTGGCATGGGCTTCACTATTAATTATCTTGGCATGTAATATTTGTCCACTTATTAATAGAATAAGTGGCTGCATTTTTCAAATCCCTTAATTATAACACTATAATGTGCCAGAATTATTGAATATTTTTCCATTTGGGATCTTATAGATTCCCATGTGTACTTTGTCTTATACTATGGATGTGGTCATCAAGAAAAAATCAAAGCATTCACTTCAAGTCTTTGAAATTCCAACATTTTAACCACTAGCCATCTAGTCTTATGGTCATGTGATGTGGCCCTTATATTCAATAATTTTGGCCTTTTATGCAAGATCATATATTTGAGTTTTACAAGTTTTCTATGATTACAACTTTTTGCTAATTCCACTACAAATCTTGATAATATCCATAGTGATTCCCAATGAAGACTCATGCATGTCTATTGACAACATGATTTCATAAAAATGCTTTTATTCAAGATATATTGTGATCACATCCAATGCCCTTGTCCCTATGATTTCACTTGGTAAATAAATTCTTTGGTTTGCAAGTGCCAAGAATACAAAGAAATTTGTTCTGATATTTATATGTTGTTGTTATACTTCAAGGATATCTAAGAAAATCTATTCTTGGATCTATAACAATGGTTGTTGTAGCTTTTGTGGCTTCTTTAGAAAATTTTATAATAACCTTTATAACAAATATATAATGTAACAATATATCATGGAAGGATCATCTAAAACTAGTAAAATTGAATGGGATGTGCATGATGGCTTTCTAGATCAAGGATGATCCTCAATGTGATTCCCTTACAACATTTGACTATCTTTCCAAAAAGGTATGCTAAAAAAAGTGGAAAATAGACATGTTGCTATAACCATTACTATTACTAACATCCATAGCGTTTTTGTCAATGTCTTTACACAATAGTCTTTCACATTTTTTGCCAATTTTTAGTATTTATTCCATTCGTTGCCAATATATTCCCTAAGGTTTCATTACATACTTTTCTTTTAACCCATAACTTACTATATTCTTATACTTCTTCCACTTAATGATGCTTATTTCCACCCTTAACATCCCTTTTATGAACCATTCTCAGCACTTGTTGCGTGGATTGTATAAGTAATTTATTCTCCTGACTATCAACTTTCACATTTAGTTTTATCCCTCACGACCAGATCCTTCACCTTTCATTTCTTATAAACATATCACCACATAAAAAATTATAGGAATGAAAACCTCTCGTATACTTTTATGTCAGAAGTGTTACTATTGTAGTGCTCATGCTCTACTATTTGTCTCCTTCAATCCACTGTCCCATAGGCTCTTGCTAGTCCACTTCCTTCACATCTAACACTAGACATAACACTTTGCTAATGAAATTCTCCACTTCTTCATTATTATGGATGTAAGTTATATTTCATTCCATCATTTTTAAAGTAATATGTATTTCTTTTAACATTATGCACAAGTCTTCCATCATATTGTCATGGTTTCCCCAACAAAATGTGTCAAGCACAGTTATATAAAACACCACATAGAATGTTATCACTATTGGAATAATTGGAATAATTTGATTTATCTTATACTCTTTTGAAATACAATCCACCACGAAATAGGCCAAATCCTGTTCACTAATTGGCTTACAAGTACACAACTTGTGATATCCAAAAATAAAATATGGCTTCCCACTTTTAACTAACTCCACTTGACCACGTAAACTCTTAAAGAAAGTGGTGGGCCTTACAATGCTATAAGTGAGCTCACTTGTCTTAGCTTCTCTTTGTAGCTTAGCTTCAAATTTTAGCTTTGCTCTTTGAAACTCTAGTAGAGGCTTTTGCACATAGATGGTAGACAGTAAAATAAAATGTGTTGTACCTATTGCTTTTCTTGTAGTGAGGTTGTTCATGGTGGCATCATAATCAATTATCCAATTGTCTTTCACTATTCCATTCCTGCTAGCGAAGAATGATATTATCACATCAATAACAACACCCACATCATGGATGGTAGTTTTCATGAATGAAATGTTTGTTAAATCTACAAAACAAAGTTGGGCCCCTTTCAACTCTTCAATGGTCTTGCTCTTCCCTTATTTTTGATTAATTCTGCTCCTTTCTTTGGAAACTACAATGAACATAGTTATGCTTCCTACTCACACATTTGTATGGTCTCAGCGAGGCAATAAAATTGAAATTGAAATGGGTTGGGGGAAAAAGAAATGATGTCATATTCGAGAGGCAAACGAAGAATGAGATATTGATGGAGCTAGGGAGTAGAGACAGAGTGGGCCCATTGCAGTGAGACGAGCCGATGCCAAGGGATGGTCACAGACAAGGGGAGAGGTTGAAAAATGAAGTCGAAATGGTCAACTCATTAGACTACACCTATGCCAATGACATTGAATGACTTTTAGAATGAAAATATTTTTATACTAAAAATGTAGCTTATGTTATAAATAACTAAGACTACTTTTATATATATATATATATATATATACTAAATAATTGAATACCAAATCTATATTTTTAATAAGAAAAAATAATTCAAAATTTTAAAACACAATAAAATAATTATTCTTAAACATCAAAATAATGATTCTTAAAATAGATATTTACATTAAAATTTTAAAGACAACCTCAGTTACATTAAATATATATAGCTACTTTCTCTGGTAGAGAGGCTCATTCTACCGCTGAGTACCAGGGATCAGCTGTACTTTAAAATAAAAATAAAAATAAGAATTATATTCTAAAAAGAAAAATATTATGAGCTATAAGCAAAAAAAATTTGAATACAATGTAAATTATTAGATCTAAATTGACTAAGTTGACTACCTTAGATTATATCTGTGCTTAAAATCTATATATTCTAATAGTTTACCAATTATGTACCTCACATTCTCTCAAACAACCTGAGATCGATTCCCAAAACCTCCAATTTTGAAATTTGTAAAAAAAAAACGAATCATTTACAAGTTTAAAATAGTGGAAAAACCCTGGCTTCCGGTTAAATGGTAATCGAGGATGCAAAAGCAAAGTGTGAAACCTCACAAAGATCGATCGATATGTCCCAAGCTTATGAATATGTGCGACTGTGCGAGATGCTTGCTTAATTATGTAACGCCGTAAATAGAGGACCTTTTGATTTGTGTTTCGGCTCCTTTCGGTAATATACAGCAGTCACGACAAAATGCGCCCACGTTAGCGACCTATACTTCCAAGTTCCCGCTGTTCTAGATGACAAGAAACTTGACTAAATGGCTCTTATTGACTCGAGTCTCACTTTCCTTTGATTTCCCACGCCAAACTTTATGGCTGGACGTGACACGCAGCCTCAAGACTTGAGAACTTGCAATGGCCAGGTCAATGCCGTGAAGGGGAGGATTATGGAATTACCCAGCAAATTATTAGGAATGCCAAAGCAATGACACCTCACTTGCTATTAGCATTTCTATACTGCGAATTCGCAGGCAGTGACTGAAAATTGAAGATCAGTTGAGATGGAACGTGACGAGAATAAGGTGTTTTGAGGGAGTTTTCACAGCTATGGCTTTATTTCTTCGTTTATTCATGTTGGCATGCTATGCCTTTTTTAACAGATTGTTCGATTTGTCATTCGTGCAGATCACGGTACTTGCGGCCGAGATAAATCGCATAAACGAGGAGAATCAAAAGCTCAAGTCTATGTTCAAGCGCGTGTGTTGTAGATATAACCACCTGCAGAAGTATATTTCGTCTATTTTGCAACAGCAGAAAGAAGTGGATGGTAGCCAGGTATATCATACTGTTAATTTGACTTTGGAGTTATTAGGGTTCGTGAATCTAAAAAGTTCTCAATGTTGTTTGCCTTGTAATTTGGTAGATATTCAACGGAGACCATCAAAGAGAGGACATATTGTGTCCAAGGTCTATGAATGTTGACTCCAGCAGTTCAATTTCAGTCCAATCTGATCAGTATTGGAATGTTAGTGAACAGGACGGAGGAAAGGAGGAGGAGAATGTCAACTTAATGGACGAACAGCAGCTGCCTTCAAAGAAAAGGAAGAATGGGATGATGAATTCATCTGTTGGGCAGATGGAAGAGTCGCCGAACAAGAAGATTCAGGTGCTGACCAGGGGATCCGGCCAACACACGGAGACCGTACCCCAAAGAGTGGTGTCCGTGCAAACAAGATCGGTGGAGGCCATGGTAATAATAGATTTATAGCTTTCCTGTTATGCAGAATCTACATGAACGAGCTCAAATCTGGTGTGGCACTGGTATATATTTTGATCGTAGATTCTGGGAATATCATGGTAATAATAGTATTGTAGCTTTCTAACCCCAATTGAGTGTGACACTGCTATATATATGAACTAACCCCAATTGAGTGCGACACTGCTATAAATATATGTGATCTAAACCTAAATATATATGAACTAACCCCAATTGAGTGTGACACTGTTATATATATGTCTGATTGCAGATTCGGGAAATATCCCGGATTTCAGAATTTTCTCATGGCAGATTCTGAGAATATCCGGGATCCCAGAATCTGTAGTCGACACAAGGATGACCGTTTGTACGAAGCCGAGTATAAAAACTGGATATGTTCTTGCTCTCCTGTAATGTATAAAGTAACTGATCTGATGCAGTCTAATCAGATAAGCGATGGCTGCCAATGGCGAAAATACGGGCAAAAGATGACAAAATACAATCAGCGACCGAGATGTTATTACAGATGCGCTATGGCTCCCGGTTGCCCAGTTAAGAAACAGGTTCGATCTCGTCCTTTTGCAAAAAGAAATCTGTGACGGATGCTTTCATTCACTAGGAAACGCATATAAACCTGATAAAATTATGGCATTATGGCGGACTTTGAGCAGGTTCAGAGATGCGCCCAAGATCCCACAATTGTAACAACAACCTATAAAGGCGAACACAATCATTTTGTGAGTCCTCTGGCTATGCCAGCTGACATGCACTTCCCCAACCAGCTCATTAATGAGGGAATGAATAGAGAAAATTTCTTTATGCACAATGAATTTATTCGCTGCACTGCCAGAATATCGACCTCAAGTTCGTTTCCTACTATCACTCTCGACCTCACAGACAACCGCCTCAATCGGCCAGGATTACCGTTGCAATCGACACAATTAGCGGCCGGCAGCTTCCAACAATTGACTTCATTGCCTAGCGATATGGGTCAAGCATCGGATTATCACAATCAACTGGATAATTATCTATCAATCGCGCAGGATTCTGTGGCTTCGATAAAGGCAGATCCCAACTTCACTGAATCACTTGCTGTAGCCATAGCAAGCTCTCTAGTCAACTTGGGTACTCAAGTTCAGGTGATGCCCAAAACCCCACCTCCAACGCAATTCCCGGACGGTTCAGCTCAGAAAGCATTTGTGTACACTCATTATTTGTGAAATCTTTCCTACGGTAGTATTCTGACTACTGAAAACCCTCTGCATTTGTTGTAAAATAGTTCTATACCGTGAAATTTAGGACAAGTATCTAGAACTGCCTGATTTACAGGAGGCATTCCAGCAAACTTGGAAAACACCGATATTTTAGATTACTTTATACTGCTGAAAGCGTTGTCTCTCGATAGCTAATTCGAATTTCTCTCTTTCTTGTTGTAACAACTAGATTCGCCAGTACTGTATAATTATGTGTCTAAGTTTCTCTCTCTTTCTGGTTGTAACAACTAGATTCAAGAGTACTGCATAACTGTGTGTCTAAATTTAAAAATTGCTAATGCAAATTAAGGTAAAATCCAATATACAATTTTGGATGGAAATATTGTATAACAAATACCAATGCATACTCATGTAGAACCCAGGAAACAAGTAGATAATATATGATGGAAATATTGTATAACAAATAGCAATGCATATTAATGTAGAATTCATGGAACAACTACTTAATATATTATTGGTGAACAAGTAAAATAAAATAAAATGACTAATATATGTGGAGAAATTTAAGGAATATTTTTCTATGGATATCATTTCTAGGCTAAAACATAATTACCAAAATAGACAATAAAATCAATATCATTTGATTAAGCTAAACCCTTTAACTTAACATTTTGAAATTCAACATTGAATATTTGATGAAAAAGCTTTTTTCCATATTTAACATCAAATATGCAATGCAAAAAGATTATATTTCCTTAAATTTCAATTTAAAATAACAACTAAATAAAAGCACTCTAGTTTTATATTTCACTATAATATTAATCTATGACATAAAACACAACCCAAAACAAAATAGATAATTACATAAAATTAAACAAGCCTCGAGCATCCACATTCATCTAGCTATGCTTGAAAGGTTCTCACCCCCTCATTCATTAATCAAACTTCTTCTCTATGAAAGGAAAATTCTTCTCATTAACCAACAACTGAAGGCTTAAGGCTCGAATTGCTACAACATCGTGAATATTATGTCTATCGATCTCTATAACGATTCGATGAAGTTGTACCTTGAAGCTGAAGGTGCCTTGCTTATTTGTGGGAAAATAATTTTATACACAATGATGAGATGTTGAATAGCTTCAACTATTTAGATACATTATTTTGGGTTATCAATGATCAAGTTTTTTGCTTCTGTAATATTTTTTTTCCTAATGTAGTTAATATGGATCTCTAGAGTTGGTGGCAGCCACTTTATAAGAATGGTAATTTCTCTTGGTGTTTTCTTATGGTATTTACCCTTATTTTTAGAGAAAAATAATGAATTAAAAATCTCTAGAGAGAGTATCAAACTTATAAGAAGAGAGAAGAACAAGGCATTTGGATCATTTTGGTTTTGTTTATCTTATTGTGTATTTGTTGAGAAGTTCCACCTTGGTCCTGGGATGAAAACCCCCGTGAAATTTGTTTTGTGGATCCATCTAGGGTTCACAATTGTGCTTGAATATTTTAGCTTAGTCATTTAATGAGCTTCCATTCATGCCATTGGAAGAGGCTTCACTATTAATTATATTGACATGTAATATTTTTCCATTCATTAATAGAATAAGTAACTGCATTTTTCAGATCCCTTAATTGGAACACTATAATTTGCTAGAACTATTAAATATTTTTCTGTTTGGAATCTTACAATGGTATAGAGCTGGGTTTTCATGCCAACTTAAAAGTTTATTGCAGAATAATTTTCAGACTAGGTTCTTAAAGGTTTATTGCAGAATAATTTTCAGACTAGTGAAAAGTTCCAAGAGAGACTATCTATCAATTTTGGGTGACCCACCATAATCACCCTACCTAGTAATCTATCAATTTTGGTGGCTTATTCACATCCACCGTACTTTATATTTACAGAAAGATTTCCATATCCATGAATCGATTTATTTGTGACTTAACATTGAATATTTTTGCAGGATTATGGGGTAGATCTATTTATCAAGGGCTGAGATCTATTGCGCCTTTCATAGATCAAGCTTATTAATTCCAGGAGGTTGAGATCTATAATTTCTCTTAAGGATAGAATTTATTTCAGTACAGATCTATGGCCACTCATAATTGTTTAAGAGCTGATGGTTTTTATCTTGCAGATTGAATTTTTGTGGAGGTTGATTTCTGTCAAATCTAGGGTTAGCTAATTAGTTTAGAAATCCTTAACACTTAAGATCTCCAATATTAACGCAGAAGTCAGAGAACTAGTTAGATCAACGTCAAACATGAGCATGATAATCCCTCATTAATAAAACAGATTGAATCTATACAGACCTGGAGGGATTCAACTTCTTAGCTACCATGCACATTGCATTTGGCTGAGCATCAAATTAAACTTTCACCAACAATCGATTATTATCACTACAAGGTATTGTTATAGCCGAGAGACCAATCAAGCTCACCGCGTTATCTCTGAGGAGTGAATAGGCATTTGAATGGTTGTGGGGTCAACAATGGGAGCTTGAAACCAGGGGAGCCATCGTGCAAGTAACGAAGGAATAAGCTAGACCATGAAGTATCACACGAAGCCATACTCCTCCCAATCCATGCCATCCAGCTGATTAGAGAGGGTCATCACATAAATTCTATGGAAGGCCAATTCTTGTTGTTTGTTAACAGGTCACGGTTACGTCGTTGTGCCACAGTATGAAGGCTACTCAACGTTAGACATCAGGTTGTTCACACATTGACAATAGGGACTAAGGACCATAAAGCTACAAACATCGCATGGGTCCATTCATATGCCGATCTCATAGTCGATAGGCCATATGATCCCATGCACATTTACCAGATCGCAGAGCCGACAACTACAAGTCCGATCACGGGGACGATTGTTGGAAGATTTGGCTTTTGATCCAAGCCAGCAACCATATCGAAGTCTATCAATCGAGCATACAGACAACACTCCAAGGTTGTAAGGGCTGAGAGTTGTCGCTTTTAGCAATACATATTGGAGAGGTTCGAACCCCTAATTAACGATTCTTGAGTCAAGTATTTTCTGCCATATGCGAACCTGAGGTCGAGTTCAAGAAGACAAGTTCCTTTATTGCAAATCAAATCATCAAGATGGAGGCCAAATGGTATTACTTATCCAAGATCTGAAGGAAGAGTCTACAAGTGTCAGAGCAACTGAGTAAACATTCCATAACTTGAACTTTTGAGGTGGCTGGAGAAGTTCAATGCATTTGGCTGTGGGAAGTTCGAGTGGATACAGTTGTTGGAGGAGTGGACAAAACTTCAAGGACCAGATCTGAGCAAACACCCTGACTTAGCTGAGGTGGTTGGAAAGTTGTATGTCATTTAAGGTTTGAGGTCACAGAAGTTGGAGATAACGCTTCAAGAACTAGAGCTAAGGCGTGTGGGGTCGTTGTAGAAGGTGAGCTTATCTGGATGTGGGAAAATGAAGAGCATGCAAGGTTTTTACAGCAGAAAGTTCTTCCAAAACTTTATTATTTTGAATCCTTTGGCTATGGAAAATTGATAATACAAAGTTAAAGAAATGTTTGCAGATGTTGATGTTACCGAATGCTTGCACTTAAGAAAGCTGCCAGGTGTTCAATATTTGTGTTCCCTGAACAAGTTGAACGAATCTTGCTATGAGAAGTTAAAGACAATAGAAGGGTCAGTTGAATATCTTCGAGAACTAGATATTACCGAATGCTAAGTTAGAGCTGCCAGGTGTTGAACATTTGTGGTCCCTGGAAAAGTTGAAGGCATTTGGCTGTGAGAAATTGAGGATCACAACACAGTTGGAGCAACTGATAAAACTTCCAAAACTAGACGTTTCGAGAAGCCCTGACTTGAAGCGCATCCGGTTGTGAAGCCGTTAGAGAAGTGAGATGCATTTTCATATGGGAGTTGAAGAGTGTACAGGGGTTGCAACAGTCGATCTTTCAGCTTGAAGAGCGTTAGAGAGTGAGGAGAACTCGTTTATTAGAGCATTATTTTCTTTATATGTAAATTAGAAGTGGAACGAGGTATGCAGGTTCATGATTATTTCATAGTTTATCTCTGCTTTTTACCAAGCCATGACTCATGCTTTGTTGAAATAACCCGCTCTCGATTTCAGTTTCAAGAGGAGTGAACTCAAATGTTCCATTTCTCATATGCTATTCTAATTCCTTAGTACACCTAAATATTCAGTTACTCAAAAAAATTGTGTTTGGGAAATTTATTATTGGAGAAATATGCATTAAAATAATCATTGTGTTTTTTGGAAAAATTTTATTTGTGATTGCATTTTGCTTAAGGGATATCATAGTATTCTTGCATATTTCCTTCCTCTTTTTTCTTTTTTTCTTTTTTTTGTATGTGGGAAGATGGGTCTTGAAGAGTTTTTAGAAAATTCCATGACACTTTTTGATGAACCAGAGAAAATATGTGGTCTTTTAGCTAGCAACAATCCCTCAGACTAGAGAAAAATTCAAAGCAGTAGACCTTTCTCAAGAATAATCCATGCCACTCTGCAACAGAAGCACCTGTGAGAGGTGAAGGAAGGATATGGAAGAGAAGCTAAGCTCTTTGCACTTGGATCTGGGTTGCAAAGAACAAATTCAGTAATAGTCCTTCATAAGTTGGAACAATTAGACACATGTCTAGGTGGGGAAACCAGAATGGAAGAAAATCAATTGGGCTCTCAAGTCATCTATGCTTGCTTGAATACAATCCAAATTCTAGGAGCATCCTTGTGAACAGGTCAGGATCACAACCACCTCCTATCTTAGTAAGATCATAGCTATTACGTTGCCACTACCACCTTACAATAACGATATCATAAGGGAGATACGGTGGCTGATGGTAGAAACCCTTCAAGGGCTGGAAAACATTACGCCTCCTACCTTTCAGAAGAGGCACAACATTTTAGAACTCATGGCAAAGTTCAGCTTTGGCACATTCATCCTAAACATGGAATGTGACGATTTAATTTTCCATATCTTCTAGTGCTTTTTTATTGGCATTACAAAAGCTCATCTATACGGTGTCAAAATAAGAATGCAAAACATTAAGATGCAAATTTTTGGCCATTTGGAGAAAGGAACTAATTTTATCACCAACTACATACGATCTAGTTGAGAATTGGTTAGGAAAAACATAAAATTTCTTAAAAGGAAGCTAACAAAGAAGGAGTTGACGAAAATTGTTGGACGCAACAAGAACAAAGGGATTGAAACCAAAAACAAGAATGAGCTAAGAAGGAAAGGAATATGCTTTATCTACAAGGGATCTTGGGCACCTAACCATTCATGCCTTGGTAATAAGAAGGAATCAATAGGGGCAAAACAAGAGTAGATTCCTTCTGATCATGGGGATTCTTGTATAGTTGGGTCCATTGATCTTTAGGAAAGAAACATGAAGAATCCGAGCAGTCAAGTCTAAATGGTGAGTAGTAGCATGATATATTCAAAGAGGCTTGCATGGTAAGCCGATAATAATTAGTCGACATGACAAGCACTTAGAAGTGCATGGATAAGGGAAGGAGGAATTAATTCCTAATGGTATTGATGATGTAGAATCTTGTACAACTGAGACCATATACTTCCAGGAGAATACTCACGAAGAATATGAGCAAAAAAGTGTACCAATGCATCTAATTTTCACCACCAATGAGGATGAACAAAAGATTGTCTCCACAAGTGGAGAAGGCCAGAGAGAAGACATTCAGGGAGACTAGAGTGAGGAGCCAAAAGTAGTGAACAACATGATGAGCATCAGCATAACAAACATAGTGTGCAGGATGAGCCATTTCTAGAGAGTCAGTTAAAGGATCAAGTTGGAGCTGTAATAATTGGGAATTTGGTGCAGACAGATACAAAGACATTCAACAGAGCACCAAAATTGGCAGGACAGGATTCTTAGGGAAAAATTAAGAATTTCAAGATAGATCTTATGATGTTGAAGTAGAGAATTAAAATAGTTTGAGGCACTGTCTCATAGGAGAAAATGAAAAGTAAGGAGCTCATAGAGCCATGTGTCAAGTTAGCAGCTAAGTTGCTTAGTTTTGAGGAACGACTCTAGTCCCTCACAAAACAAAAAGAGAAATATACTTTGGAATCACAAAGAATCCCTGTTCAAGGATACATCGACAAAGCTTGTAGCTCTACCAGCACACCTGTATGCATTGGAGGAAAAGGGGAAAATGTTTCTAGATGGATAATATGAGAGCCCTCCATATGGGTTTTACGGGTGAGCCAAGGCCAAGAAATGGTTTGACAATTTAGGAGCATTGATCCGGATTTAAACAGGAACGCAACAAATTACAGAGATAACCATATACATAAAGATGCAGTGGAAATAATACTTCATTTCATTAATGGAAAATACTGAAATATGCTTACAACCAGAAATGGAAATAAACTAGCTAGGGCGATGGTAGCTTATCTCTGAGAAGAGATGTGATGGCTACATGCCTCTGAACTGTGTTACAATGAGGCTCGAAGGCCTATTTATTGTTGAGAAACAATGGAAAACCCTTAACATTCCAAAACCTAACCCTAGGAGATGAAACGCCAAACTGTGGGCCCCGTTTGGGGGTAAGTTGGTACATCAACTTCCCGGGGTCGTAACTTTGGCATATGATCTTCGTTTGACGCGTACAATAGCTCATTAGAAAGATCTATCTGAGCACTATCATTGTTGGAACGGGCAACATCGGTCCATTCCATTGACCCATGTTGCCCTTGGATTCCCCAAAAAACGTCGTTTAGGGCCTCAAAACGGCTCCGGAAGTTCAGGACCCGAAAAACTGCTAAAAATAGTAAGTTGTGCTACAATTAAGGAAACTGAAAATGCTGAGAAAGACAATGGTGGGGGTCCAGGTGGACTTGGCAGGTGGCCACCAATATCCACCTGGATCATTCCTCCCCCCTTAGGAAGCAATGGTCCCCACTGCGTTGAGCTCCTCCATGAGATGAGGAAACTTCTGCTGAACTTGTTCCCTGGTGAGCCACTTGCCCTGCTGAAGGAGTTGGCCTGCTTTGACAACTCGATACAGTTGGATATTCTGTTGGCGAGTGTTCTTGATCTGTGTGTCCATGATCCGATCAGTTGCAGCTTATTCCATGCAATCTGGATTTAATTCTGTGGGTTTGAGCTGTTCTGCAATGTCGGATGTGTCTAGCAATGGTGGAAAGTATGGCCAAAGGCGGTCCACATTGAACACTGGGTGCAGGCCAAGGAATGGGGGAATGCTGAGCTCAAATGCATTGTCTCCCATAGCCTTAGTAATGGTGTAAGGACCATATCGGAGTGGTCTCAATTTCTGATAGGCTCCAGTAAGGCGTTCCTTTTGCAAATGCAACCAGACTTTGTCGCCCACCTGAAACTTGTGTGGCACCCGATGTTGATCATGTCGCTGCTTGTACTTGGAATTTGATTTCTCAAGAATGTCATGGACCTGCTGGCGAATATGTTGGATGCGCTCAATGAAGCTGGTGGCCTTATCTGTTTCAGACTGGACATGAGCTGAATTCATGTGAGTAGCTACAAGTGGCATGGCCACATCAATGGGGCATAGTGGCTAGAATCCCAAACCCACCTGAAAAGGGCTATGGCCAGTGGAGCTGTGAAGAACTCGGTTGTAGCTTTGCTGAACATAGGGGAGGCTCTCGTCCCATGTGCGTGGATGGTTTGAGTTATACATGCGCAGAATGTGCACAATCATCCTATTGACAACCTCTGTCTGGCCATCAGTTTAAGGATGGAAGGCTGTGGACTTCGTGAGTTTGGTGTCCAGCATTGACCAGAGACTGGACCAAAATGTGCTGAGAAACCGACTGTCCCGATCTGAGATGATAGACTGTGGGATCCCAAAGTGCACCCACACTCGTTCAAAGAAGAGCTTAGCAGTGGCTTCTGCTGTGATATTCTTCTTGCAGGCCACCATAATGGCCATCTTCGAGAACCTGTCGACGACCACAAAAACACAGTCATTTCCATGCTTAGTGGAAGGAAGGCCTAACATGTAATCCATGGAGATGGATTCCCAAGGTCGACTAGGGGTAGGCAACGGGGTATAGAGGCCGTGCTTCTTAATGGCCGGTTTGGCAATGGCACAGGCAATACATGATCGATGTACTTCCCAACATCATGTCGAAGATTTGGCCAATAGAAATAATTTTGCAGTACTGCCACTGTTTTCTCGACCCCGAAATGCCCAACAGCCCGACTGTAGTGTGCTTCCCAAATCATCTTGGCACGCTCGCTTGAAGGAACACAAAGGTGACCGAGGTGGCATAATAGGGCATCATGGAGGTGAAAATCTGCAACCTGCCGACCCTCCAAGAGTGTCTGGTATGTGTGGCTGAATTCTGGGTCGCTTTTGTAGAGAAGTGGCCAATCAGAAGTCTCGTGCCCACAAGAGTTGAGCACGGTGGTTAGCGCCATGATAGGTGGTCGACTGAGGCAATCTGCAACATTATTGGTGCTGCCCTTTTTATACTTGATATTCAAGTGAAACTGTTGCAGGTATGTAGACCACTTCTGATGGCGATCATTCTGCAATTTCCCTTGGGTCTGTATGAACTGCAGAGGTCGGTGGTCTGTGTGGATGACCGTTTCCTTCCCCAAAATGTAATGCTTCCATTGTCGGCAGGCCTGTACAATGGAATACATCTCTTTATCATAAGTGGGGTACTTCCGGACTGTGTCTGAAAGTGTTTCACTGTGATATGCCACTGGATGTCCATGTTGAGTAAGGACGGCCCCAATAGCATAGTCAGAGGCATCTGTCTCGACCTCAAATGGTTGTTGTAAATCTGGTAACGCGAGCACTGGTGTCGTGCAGAGGCGATCCTTCAACTCCCTGAATACCTTCTGTTGAGATTCAGACCAAAAGAATTTTGCTTTCGCCCCGCCCTTGGTGACTTGACTCAAGGGCCAAGAAATATGAGAAAACCCCAACACAAACCTGCGGTAGAAGTTGGCAAGACCTAGAAAGCTGCGGAGCTTTGTTAGAGTGGTTGGAGAGGGCCAATCCCGAATGACTTGGATCTTGGCTGGATCGACATGCACCCCCTGTTCATCAATGATGTATCCCAGATATTGAACCTGGGTCATGCCAAAAGTGCATTTCTCCAAATTGGCACATAGCTTGTGTTGCCGCAGTGTTTGGAGAACCTGTCGGATGTGGTGGAGGTGCTCTTCCCAACTCTGGCTGAAGATCAGAATGTCATCCAAGTATACTACTACAAAGGAGTTGGTGAATGGCCACAAGATGTCATCCATTAGCCTCATAAAGGTTGCAGGAGCATTCGTCAATCCGAAAGGCATGACCAACCATTCGAAGAGGCCCTCCTTGGATTTGAAGGCAGCCTTCCACACATCGGAGGGTTCGATTGGTACCTGGTGATATCCCGACTTCAGGTCGATCTTGCTGAAATATTTCGCCCCCTTTAGTTGGTCTAGGAGGTCATCAATTCGCGGGATCGGGTACCTATTACGGACAGTGATCTTGTTCAGCGCCCGATAGTCAATACAGAGTCTCCACGTCCCATCCTTCTTCTGTACCAACACGATCGGGCTCCCACAGGGCGATGAACTCGGACGGATGTGACCTTTCTGCAGGAGCTCCTGAATCTGCCTCTTGATTTCATCGTTCTCCAGAACGGAGCACCGATAAATTGGTCCATTGGGTAGCGGCGCACCTGGGGTCAGATCGATGGAGTGCTTGACTTGACAGTGCAGAGGAACCCCTGCCGGGGAGGTGAAGATGTCCTCGTACTCCTCGACAATCTTGTCTATCTGTAGTTGTCGTGCAGAGGGGCCCCGTTTGGAGGCCGCGGCCACTGTCTTCTTCTTTCCTTGAGGGCGTATCATCAGGAAAACAAATTTCCTGGTTTTGGAAATGATCTTACTGCATTGTTTTGCAGTAATCAAAGAGAGGGCGGCAGGTGGTGCTACCTCTGGTATCCTGAACAACTTATTTCCCAATGTAATAATAACAGCACGGGGCCTTGATTCATACACAGCATGTCGCTTCCACAAGTATGGTTGTCCTAGTAATACATCACAAACTTCAAGGGGAGCAATGTCACACAATACCTCATCCGTGAAGGGCTTGATGTTGTATGGAAGGCGACACTACTGGCTCACGCGAAGATCTCGTCCTTGGTGAAGCCACCCAATGTTGTATGGTTGTGGATGTGCTGTGGTTGGTAAGCCCAACCGCTTCACGACCTCTGCCGAAATGAGGTTCTTTTCACTCCTGCTATCAACAATGAACTGTATCGAGGAGCCCTTTACCCACATCTGGGAGTGGAAGAGACGCTCCTCCTCCTCTGGATCTTCAGGTTCATTTTTCTAGATCTTTGCGGTAGCAACAGTAGCGCTGGGGTCCGCATCAATGATCTGCTTCCCTTTTTCATACCCCTTATCGGGTTCTGACTCAGAGTCGGAACATGCATCTGATTCTGAAACCTTTAGCTCAGCCACCAGTGACTGCTTGGCCCGACACTCACTTGTGTTGTGAGTGGAGCTCTTATGGAACTCGCACCATTTTCCAGTGTCCTTTCTCGGCTTCGCGGCGCTGTTCTTTGCTTGCAGCTTCGACTGGTTGTCTTGGGCTGTCCCGCCTTGGCTTTGTCCTTTGTTCTGTGGTTTAGGGGCACCTTTCCCCTGATTTGGATTCGCAGATCCAAAGTCTCGCTTCTTTTGTTTAAACTTCTGCTCGACCTTGACGGCATACCGGCATGCTGCGCCGAGCGAGGGGATGTTCAGGAATTGTATTTCTTCCTGGATGTACTTGTGCATGCAGCCACGGTATTTGAGTATCAAATGTTGCTTCGAATCCTTGATACCCAACTTTGTGCGAAGGGTATGGAAAAGATTGGTGAACTCCGGCATGTCTTGGTCCCTTCCCTGCCGCAGCGTGGTCCACTTTATGTATTCATCCTCATAGCTCCCGATAGGGTAGTACTGCTCCTTGATGGCATCCCGAAACGAATCCCAGGTGGGTGCGGCTGAAAATAGTGAGCCAGTACTTTCATCCTTCTGCTCGCAGTAGGTTTCCCACCAGTCCTTGACGTGGGGGGGTGCTTTGAGGAGAGCAAAAACAATCTTTTCCCGACTCGAAAATTCATGAACAGAAAAATAACCCTCTAGCAGATTTAACCATTTATCTACGGCATCTGTGTCTATCTGACCCTCGAATATGGGGATTTCAAAATTAACTTGTACCTTAAAGGGTGTGGCGTTTCCAGAGTAGCTGCTGGAAGCCGATGCGTTGCTTCTGGGTAGTCGCTGAAGGATCTGGGCAAAGTTGTCCATCATCGCGTTCCGTTGTCGCTCGAGGGCTTCTTCGAGCAAGATTTTGATGGGATCTCCTACCCCCTCGTCTTTCTTCTCGTCCGCCATAGGAGGCCGTCGGGATTTGCGAGGCTGGTCTTGCAAAGGTTCAACCAGTTCAAGCCCTAACTCCTTATATCCCGACCTTGTTGGGGACATGCAAAGAAAAACAGAGAAAAAGCAGACCGCTCTGATACCACTGATCCGGATTTAAATAGGAACGCAACAAATTATAGAGATAACCATATACACAAAGATGCACCGGAAATAATACTTCATTTCATTAATGGAAAATACTGAAATATGCTTACAACCAGAAATGGAAAAAAACTAGCTAGGGCGATGGTAGCTTATCTCTGAGAAGAGATGTGATGGCTACATGCCTCTGAACTGTGTTACGATGAGGCTCGAAGGCCTATTTATTGTTGAGAAACAATGGAAAACCCTTAACATTCCAAAACCTAACCCTAGGAGATGAAATGCCAAACTGTGGGCCCCGTTTGGGGGTAAGTTGGTACATCAACTTCCCGGGGTCGTAACTTTGGCATATGATCTCCGTTTGACACGTACAATAGCTCATTAGAAAGATCTATCCGAGCGCTATCATTGTTGGAACGGGCAAAATCGGTCCATTTCATGGACCCATGTTGCCCCCGGATTCCCCAAAAAACGTCGTTTAGGGCCTCAAAACGGCTCCGGAAGTTCAGGACCCGAAAAACTGCTAAAAATAGTAAGTTGTGCTACAATTAAGGAAACTGAAAATGCTGAGAAAGACAATGGTGGGGGTCCAGGTGGACTTGGCAGGTGGCCACCAATATCCACATGGATCAAGCATACTAATTAAAATCAGAGTAGCGTAGCATAAAAAAGGTGGGGTTGTTTCTCATATGAGTATTTACACACAAGAGATTATGAACTGGTAGCTGATTGATGAGGTTATTCTTTGTTGGACATTTTTAGCCAGGGACATAATATAGTTAGAGCCATGGTACATGAGCTATGAAGTTCGGTTGGTGGTATTGGGGTCCAGGAGCATTTGTCGATGGCAAGTGGAGACAATGGTTGGATTGGGATCCACGGGGCCATTCACATGCCAATGGATCTATTGATGGGAAATGGACTTATAGGTTGATGCAGGATCCATGCATCATGAGATCTCTCCTTGATAGGGTGATATTGTAGCATATTGCGATGATTCAGTAGTTCATATGGGACACTGGTATTGGTACTCAACTGATTCAGACATCCATACGAGTAGAAAACTGTGAATTGCTTGAGGGCAAGAAAATTTGGGGCAGGAGGATTTGTGATATTCCCTTTTTCCGATGGGGTCGAGATGGATCTCTAGCATTGGCAGTAGCCGTGTTATAAGAATGATATTTTCCCATGGTATTTACCGTGGTGTTTTCCCATGGTATTTTCCCTCCTTTTTGGAGAAAATTAATAAAATAAAGACTTCCAGAGAGTCCATCAAGCCTATAAAAGGGGAGAGGAAAAAGACATTTGGATCATCCTTGTTTTGCTTATCTTATTGTGCATTTGTTGAGAATTTGGCATGGCCATTTCCACCTTTATCCAAAATGAAAGCCTTGCAGTGATATTTATATGGTGGATCCATCAAGAGTTCACAAGTGTGCTTCAATATTTTCGCTTAATCATTTGATGAGTTTTCATTCATGTCATTGGCAAGGGCTTCACTATTAATTATATTGACATGTAATATGTTTCCAGTTATTAATAAAATAAGGGTGAGCGCATGGATTTAGGTTACACTTTTTGGAAAAGTGAGGGCGTGTTTTTGTGAGAAAAAGGATTCTCAATTGAGCAATTTTAAGCACTTGATTGAGTTGTTTAGGCGCTTAAAAAGAGCTCGATCGAGCCCTTTTCTAACCCGAGTTAGAGGCCTCGTCAAGAGTTATGGCTTGATCGAGATAAAATTTTCAATCGAGCCTATGGCTCCATCAAGTGCTTTGGCTCGATTGAGTGTTATTTCTTATTAAAAGCCCCAAGAGAGACCTGCGCAAGTGATTTTGCTCAGACCACAAGAAGAAAAGGAGTTCAACAAAATATTTCTAAGCTCGACCAAGATGGAGGAACTCAATCCACCTACCCATCAACCCAAAAACAACCAAAAGGCTCAAGCTGAGGTAGGTTTCATGTCATTTTTGCCTCCTTTTTTTTTTTGCAAATTAAATAAATTAATTTCAGAAAAAAACTACCATACAAAAACTACAGAAAACAATCACAAAAACCACCATTAAAACCACAAAAATGCACCGAGAAAACAATTGAAAGCCATAAAACACAACCTATAAAACAACCAAGGAAACCATTGAAAACCAAAAAAAACTTAGAAAACTACCAAGAAAACAACTGAAAACCATAAAAAAACTATAATTTAGGTTTTTGGTTTTTTTTTTTGTTTTTTTCATTGTTTAAGTTATCTACAATGGTAACGTGTTTATTATAAATATTAACTATAGAAATAACTTTATTTTTAAATTATTTTAGGCTTTAAAGTTTTTTTTTTTTCAGGAATTTAATGCAATAAATTTTGAAAAAAAAAAAACATTATTATTATTAAAAATGCATTTTAAATTTTGAACAAATTTGACTAGAAATATGCCCAAAAAAATTTCAAAACATATAGCAATTAAACTATAACCAATAAATAAATAAATTAGGAGCTTTATATTGACATAATTAATCTAGTTGATCAACTACATGTTGAAATCGGAAACGCGGGAGAGTGAAAACATGAGCACGATACAAGGATACAGAGGAACGTGTAGGTCGCTCTAGATGGAGTGCAGTAGAGGAGGGAGCTCCACTCCCTCCTACAAGGAAGCAACTACCAGTAAAGGCAAGGCATCAGTGGGTAAAATTGGAGGCTCTGGGGAAGAAGGGAAAAAAATAATGGGAAGGAGTCAGATGGGGCCAGGTCAAAGGAAAATAGTAGCACAAAGGACTAAGAGGATGAAGATAAAAGCCAGGGAACAAGGGACAAAAACCAAAAGGGACAGTGTAGACCTAAAATGGAGACTGTTCCGAGGGTCTCTCACTTCATCCCGAGCACCATAATCACGAGCACGAACTAGCACTACGACTGGCTTTGGAACTACTGAAACTGCACCCGGCGTATCTCCATCTCTCTCTACTGGTGGTGCTTATCAAAAATCGGAATCTGGCTCTATATATGTGACTGGATCAACTGCTGTTCCAACCTCCTAACCAAAACCATAATCTAAAGATGAACCAACCGACTCAACTGCCTCTGTCTCCGCTGCTACCTCTATAGGCTAGGTTTACACTGGCCCCGCGCTTCGCCTTATCCCCCGCAGAAAGGAATAAGGTACCGCACCCGCTAAGGAGGGCACACATTGCCAACTCACCTTCACCACGCCACGCTTTCAGTTCCAAATTGACCATATCTTTGTTGGATCGACTGTTGTGGCTGTAGGCTATGTCTCTGTAGGATCTACTGTTGCTGGTGTTGGTACTGGATTGACCGGTACTGGTCCTGGCTCTCCTGCTACCCTTGCTTCTGTCTTTATATATGCGACTTTCTATGCTCCCTCTGTTACTGTACCGTAGTAAGCCCCTGTCTCTACTACTGTCTTTGCTATTGGATCTGCTACTGGTGACTTAGATACCGGTGGTGGATAAGCTACTGGGTCAGCTACTTAATCAATTACTTAATCTACTGTTGCCGCTGGTGGATCTGGTACTGGACTTGGAACTCGGTCAAGTGCAACTGTTATATACGTATATATTGACTAAACCTCTGCCTCCTGCTTTTCGCTTGTAAGCTGCATCATCAAAGGGAGAGGTGCTGCAGTTCTGGTACTATAAAGGGCCCTGATCTGTTCTTGCTTCTCCTTCAAAATGTGTATTACGTCTTCAGCTGCTTGAGGGCCTTTTCTTATCGTGACCAATTGACCTTCCAGCACCCCCTTTTCAATATCCTACTCTGCAGGAGCACAGGGACCATATGGGGACTTACGCAATAATATGCAAATTCACGGGGATTTGGCCCTCTGAAAAGGCCTTACAGACATGGATCAAATACCACTGGAAACCCAAAAGGCAGTATTGAACTCCATCTAAGGTCAAAGGGGTTTTTTACTGTGGTATTTACTAACATTGAGGATAAAGATAGAATATTCGAGGAGGACCCTACTTCTTTGCAGCAGCAGGCCTCTATATGAGGCCGTGGAAAATGAACTTTGTTGTAGAAAGGGAGACTTTCTCCTTGGTCCCTGTATGGGTAAGGCTCTATTCCCTACCTCTCGATTATTGGAAACATGGGTCGCTTTTTGCCATTGGCAATAAGCTAGGGCGCTTTGTGAAAGATTCGGAAGCCACTAAAAGGGGAAAATATACTTCCTATGCTAGAATTTGTGTAGAAATGGATCTATCAGGCGCCCTCCCAGATGAATTAATCCTGGAAGTTTTTGATGAGGAATGGGTCCAAATGGTGGATTATGAGCACATCCCATTCAGATGTCGTAGATGCCATGAACATGGGCACCTGATTAGAGACTTCCCTCTCAGTAAAGAAGACAATAAAGGAGAACCTAGAACTGTGAAGGATACTGAAAGCTTTCAAAGAGTGGTTAATAAAGGAAAAGGGGGCAGAAAAGGATCAAGGAAACAATGCAACGATGGGCAGAAGAACAACATGAACAGGTTTCAAATATTGGAAGAAAAGGAAGAAACAACAAGTGAAGACCAAGCAATGGAGGATGGACCTAAGGAAAAAGAGATGGAGGAAAAATACAATACAACACAAGAGACTAGTAACAGGAAAGAAACTATGAACAGTGAGGCTGAAGCAGAAATGGATATGGAAATGACCCAAAGTGAAACAGATCTGGAAGAGCATGAACTACAAGAAATTCTAGAAAAGGAACATCTAGATCTAGAAGGGTTCTTGATGCAGGGAACCACGGGAGGGTTGGATTCACTACCCCAAGAGGACTGCAACAGAATACAATAGTTGTTTTTATGGAAGACTCAAGAAGGAGAGTTAGAAACAGGAAGAACCACTGAAAAACTAGAGAACAAAGGAGTGAAAACAATGAAACCATCCCTGGGAGTAGCTCCTAGAAACACGAGTAAGAAGAGAGGCCAGAAAAAGCAGAAGGAACTGCTGATGGAATGTGGAAAGCTAATGATAGATTAGGGTAAGATGAAAGACCTAACCAGTTACTCCTTTACAAGTATTTAATAATAAAATTTACATCTTGGAATATCAGAGGTCTAGGAAGTAGAAGAAAACAAAGAATTCTTAGTCATAGGATGAAACAAGAAATGTCGGACATGATTTTCATACAGGAAATGAAATGTTCCATTAAGAAGATAAGACTTATACACAGTAAATGGCTCATTAGATACGAGTTTCTAGAGGTGAAAGTGGAGAACACAGCGAGGGGTATTCTTACTCTTTGGAATCCCCAAAGGATTAGCTTCATGGATGCAGAGGCATCAAGAAACTATCTATCGGTGGTCATTCAACCTGTCAGGGTTTCGGAAACCTTTCTGGTAACAAATGTTTGTGGTCCTAAAAAATTAGAGGACAAACTCAAATTATTAGAAGACCTTAGTGATATCAGAAGCAGACAGAATGGAATGCCTTGGATCTTGGGAAGAGATTTTAACATGATCAAACCTCTCTTAGAAAAAAAAGGAGGTACCAGAGTGCTTAATAAAGACACCTTAGCGTTTCAATCATTTTCAGACAATATGAATTTGGTTGAGTCAGATTCAAGCAAAGGCCTCTTTACATGGAACAATAAAAGAGGGGGAGAGGCACTGGTAGTGTCTAAGTTAGACAGGTTTATGATATCGGAGGAATTAATGGTGCTAAATAATGAACTCACAGCCAGAGTGCTTCCTTTTGGAGGTTCAGACCATTGGTCGGTTCAGTTAGAAATCAAGGGTATTGATGCTCCCAAGAATAGACCCTTCAGATTTGAAAACATCTGGCTCTCCCACCCAGAATTCATCAGCAACATTGAGAAATGGTGGACGGAAGACTTGCAAATATAAGGATCTAGAATGTACATTCTTCATAAAAGATTAAGGCATATTAAATTTAGACTAAAGGATTGGAACCGGAAGGATTTTGGTAACATTTTTGAGGAAAAGCAATTGATGGAAATTAAAATCCAAGAACTCAACAAGGCTCTGATTAACGATGGATTTGACAAAGCCAAAAGTGAGCAGGTTGGTAAATACCATCTTGTTTGGGAAAATTTATGCAAACAAGAGGAAATATTTTGGAGACAGAAATCCAGAATTCAATGACTTAAGGAAGGAGAACGGAACACCAGATTTTTTCACAGATCCAGTATGGCCAACAGAGCTCACAATAGAATCTCCATAGTTAAAAATGAGAGACGGGAAATTCAAACCACTCATAAAGGCATTAAATTCGTGCTGGTCCAACATTTCAGGAATATCACCAAGGAAAACACTCTAGATAGAGATCAGCCCATAAGGGGAATCATATAGCATATCCCCAAACTGGTATCCAGAGAGGACAATTTTAACCTCAATAAACCAGTTCAGGAGGAGGAGGTCAGCAAGGTTCTCAAAGAAATGCAGAATGGAAAATCACTAGGTTCCGATGGTTTCAATGTGGATTTTTCTAAAGCATGTTGGCATATTGTTAAAGAGGACATTGTGGTTGTTGTTGAGGATTCCAGAAGAAGCAAGACTATCCTGAAAGCTCTCAACACCTCCTTTCTTTCCCTTATTCCCAAACAAGATATGGCTCAAGCCACAGATAAGTACAGGCCCATTGCCTTATGTAATGTGGTCTACAAGATAATATCTAAAGTAGTGGCTAATAGACTCAAACCTCTCCTACCCTCACTTGTGTCTGTGGACCAGTCAGGTTATGTGGAGGGAAGACAGATTCTAGACAACATTATTCAAGCTCATGAGGTGGTGCACATGCTTACCAGCAAAAAACAGGCAGGGATGTTAATGCAACTAGACATTGCCAAGGTGTATGACAAGGTGAATTGGAATTATATCAAGAAGGTTCTCCATGCCTTTGGGTTCGACAACAACTGGGTGAGATGGGTTATGGCGTTGGTGCCCTCCTCCAGCTTTTCCATTCTGGTCAATGGATCCCCCTTAGAAATCTTCAGTCCCTCTAGAGGCCTCAGGCAGCGAGACCCTCTTTCTCCCTTCCTCTTTATTCTTCTGATGGAAGGGCTCGGGCGATCCATTAAGCACGCCAAAGATATGGGCAAACTTAGGGGTCTTCAAATTTCTGAGAACGGTTTTGTGCTGACTGATCAACAATTTGTGGATGATACCTTACTACAAGGCATTCCAACAGTCAAAGAAGCTTTGGCCTACAAACAAATTCTTAATGATTTTTCCCTAGCGTCAGGTATGGAAGTCAACCTCTCTAAATCAAAAATCTTCTTCTTTAGCACTAACATTGCTATCCAAAGAAATATTTCAAGATTCCAACATGATTCCCTCCCCTCTAAATATTTAGGAATTCCTCTTACTGCCAAACCCATGCATAAGAGTATTTGGGAACCGGTCCTTAATAAGATGCGGGAAAAAGTAAAAAATTGGGTCTTCCGGGCCTTGAACCTGGCCGGAAGGTTAGTTCTGACTAAGGCTGTTCTCCAATCCATCCCAGTTTATATGTTATCAACTCTCGCAGCCCCAAAAGGTATCTTAGAGCAAATCAGAAACATTCAGAGTGACTTCCTGTGGGGAAAGGAGGAAACTAGAAAGAAATGGGCCCTGGCTTCCTGGGATAAGGTATGCAAGCCCAAAAGTCATGGGGGCGTTGGCCTGGATGATCAAGAGATTCTTAGTAAAGCTCTAGGAGCCAAAATCTGTTGGAGATGGGTGCAGGAGCCAATATGATAGCTTGTGGCACAATAATGACCTCATAAGAATGTCTGGAAATATAAAGTGCTCTTACATTTGGAATAGCCTGGGAGAACAGAAGTCTTGTTCAAAATAATAGTTTCTGGGAAATTAGAGCAGGAGATCTTGCTCTTTTCTAAGAGAACAAATTGCAACAGGAACCAACATTGTTAACAGAGAAGTTTGTATGCCTCAAGCAGGAAACAGATGCCCAAGGATTAATCAGAGTTAAGAATTTTTGGGATCCCACGCATACCTCTGAAAAATGGAGAAGCTGGAGAAACATTGATTTTGGAGAGGATAACCCCCGAAAAATAAAAGCAGCGGCTCTTAGGGACTTGCTTAAGCAAAGGATGATCTTAAAAACAGAAGGGCAGGATCAATTGAGATGGGGTAACAACAAGCGTGGAGCATTTGACCTCAGGGAAGCTAAGGGTTATCTTCAAGGGCAGGATTACAGTGTTCCAGACAAGGCCTGGAAGCATCTTTGGAAGCAGCAAGGATGGATGAAGATCAAGATTTTTATGTGGCTGGTTCACCACAAGAAAATATTGACTTGGGAAAATATTAGAAAAAGAGGAATTAGGGGGCCCTCCAAATGTCAGCTCTGTGAGGAACAGGAGGAAACGATGGATCATATTCTCAACAACTGCTCTTACACTTCTTGGCTGTGGGAGTCGTTCTCTTCAATTTTCCAACAGACTGATAGAGATAGACGAAGTATCACAAATACCCTAAATCACTGGAGAAAAGATTTCAAGGAGAACCAAGCCCTCAATTTGGCCTGGGCCTTAACTCCCAGTTTTATTATCTGGAACGCTTGGAAACAAAGAAATAAATGAATTTTCAAGCATGGTAAGTCCTCAACACAACACCTTCTTGACCTTATGCTAAAACAAATCAAAGAAACATTCAGATCTACTGTAAGCAATATCCCCTCGAACCCCCCCACGGATGAAGAGCAGAGAATTCTCAGGAAACTGGGAATGCTAGAGATAACTCCTCAAGGTAGAAACAAAAAGGATAAAACCATGGTTATGGAGAAATACTACTGGCAACCCCCTCCGAAAGGCTTTCTAAAGTACAACATTGATGGTGCCTCAAAAGACAATCCGGGAAATGCTAGCTATGGAGGAGCTTTAAGGGATGACGAGGGAAATATTATATTTATCTTCCACTACCAGTTAGGCAGAGCTACTAATAACATGGCAGAAGTGATGGTTCTAGAGTAGGGTCTAGAGTCTCTATCTCAGGATCATCACTCAAATGTCATTGTGGAAGCAGACTCTGAGATCACCATCAAAGCAGCAAAAAGAATCAGTGGTGGTTCCAAGCGAGACAAGGTTTCAAATCATTGGAAACTTATCCAGGTTTATCAAAGAATACAAATACATCTAAGGGGCCTACGAACCATCAATTTCAACCACTTTTGATGTGATGCCAATAAGATGGCCGACTTACTGGCCAATCAAGGTGTGGACAATGCTGAAAGTGGAATGGCCAAGAAATGGCATGAAATTCCTCCAAGTCGTGCAAAGGCTATCTGGGAAAAACAAGTTAAGGAGGATAGGGAGGTCGCTCGATACCGTGCCGAGTGGAATCCCACGATGGGATGATGATGGGGTGTTCCCTCTCAGTCCAACAGGTAGATCCTGTGAGGCAGATAGTCATGTACATTTTCATCTCCTCCTGGATCTTCTTGACCAGGTCCCCCTAGTTTTTGGTAGTCCCCTGGCTGATTTATTTCCTAATCAAACATGGAACCAAACTTAGGTTAGATGGTATGCCTCTAAACTTTCCGAGGTTCGAGGTTCAGGAGATGGAGATTATCAAGTGAAAGAAGAACCCTGTTTTATCTACCAGCCGGTTGTTCTGAATTTGATGGCCCAGTACAGGAAACCACCTCCCAGGCAGTTTTATGTCGATCGCACCGCTTTTATGTGGAGAGCGGTTTCAGAAATTTCACAGCGATTCCAGTCAAGCTTCAACACGTGGTAGAGGGAGTGTACTGAAAACCACCCCTTATCGCACATTAACACCTGTTCTAGTTGGCCAGTGCGATTTCTCTCGCACCCGTAGATTTGGTTCAACAACGATCAACGGTTGGTTTTGATCGTGCTTCTTGGTGGGCCTTTATTGCTTTTCTCTGGGGCTTTTTAAGCTTTGCGATTTCCCCTCAGCCGTTGATCCACTTGCTTTTTCTAGATGACCCTGATTGCCCAGAACTTCTGTGTTTTAGGCAGCGGGAAGTTTGCGGGTTTTTCCTTGCATTTGAATTTATTTTCATTGTTGTAATGCTTTAAGGTTTTGCCCTTGATGTTCAGGGCTTTATTTATTTTCTCTGTCCTTGACGTCGGGTAGACATGTGTAAAAAATGTACACTAGCTGTTGCTTATTGAAATAGAAGGATCCACACTTGCTTTAGCAAAACAAAAGACATAATGAATCTAGTTGTTCATGGTAAACATATGTTAAATCAAATAAGAAATTTTATTTCATTTTTTATTTTAAATTTAAATAAAATTATATTTTAAATATTTTTTAATAATAAATATAGTAATTTGTTTTAAAAAATTAATTGTAATTAAATAAAATATTAACTAAACTAAAAGTCTAAAACGTTTTTTTGTTATTATTTAATTAAATTTTATTAACAAAACACACACACACACACACACATAACATAAAGTTGTAAGGTATAACATATATATATATATATATATATATATATATATATATATATATATATATATATATACATAACATAGAATGCAATATGGTCGATAGGAAAAAACTGCTCTGATGCGATCTCTGGTACCCTGCAACCTAACCCTAACCTGCTGCCGCCGCACCTGACTGTTCACCCTGCAACTGCCGCCGTTCCTCTGCTGGTCGATAGCAATGGAATTGTTGGGCGGAGGGGAGAGCTCTGCTCCCCCTCCAAATCACTCTGCAAATTCTGACAAAACTATGCTGCACTCTTCTGACGCTGGCCCTGATGCAGGACATGGCGACAATCAGAAAGCTGAGGCAAAGCTCCATACGGCCCCGACAGAAAACGATGACGCTGACAAAGAAAACCATGACAAAGTCAAGGCGACCCAGCCTAAAGCAACCTCAGCCACATGCATTCCAAAAGCTGCTGAACCCATCAAGGTGGACTTGCCCAGCCACCGTATCAATGGTGAAATCCAGTACATGCAAGATCACGCCCTCATAGGCAAATTTTTAGGCTTTTGGCCCACGGAGAAAGCATTACAAGGCTGGATAGCCTCAAAATGGAAGCCCAAGGGACAAATAACTCTGCAACTCGGGCCAAAGGGTTTCTTTACAGCTATATTCCACTGTGTGGAGGACAGAGTGAGGATATTCGAAGGAGGGCCGTACTTCTTCAATTCGTCAGGCCTCTATCTCACGGAATGGAAGCCCAGATTCAACCCTGACAAAGAGGACTTCAGTTGGGCACCCGTCTGGATCAGGATGTACTCCCTCCCGGTAGAATACTGGAAAGAAGAAACTCTGGCGGACATAGGCAACAAACTGGGCACCTTTATATGAGTTGCAGCAGAGACAAAGACTCCTAAGTACACCTCCTATGCTAGGATCTGCGTCCAGATGCATCTGACCAACGCCCTCGCGGATACGGTAAAACTCTATCACGATGATTATGAATGGTCTCAAACTTTAGATTATGAACATATTCCATTCCGCTGCCGTAAGTGTCATGAGCATGGCCATTTATTTCGGGACTGTCCTTTAAATTCCCAGTCCAAAGCAGCTACTGCTGTCTCGGAAATAGACTCTGAAGGTTTCATCAAAGTCCTTAACCGCCGCAGGCATACCAAAAAGAGCCAGCCAGTTCCTGAAAACCCTTTCAAAGAGAACCTCCAGAACAAATTCTCTGTTCTCGCTACGCAGGAAAAAGAGAATCACACCAGCTCTGAGTCCCCTCACCAACCCTCTGAACCATCTTCCTCCCTCCCTCATTTGAATCCCCCGCAATCCTCCGCCCCGGACCCAATCAATCCCTCTCCCATCCCCTCCTTGGAAAAAGGTAAATCCATATCTCGTTTTAGCTCCCTCTCGTCTTCTAAAGAGCAACCCTCTGTGGTTCTTGAACGGCCGGATGAAGATATGGAATCAGAAGCCACTCTTGCTCTCAGGCTTCAGCACGGAGCAGAAGAAGAAGTTCCAGGTGAAATCACTGTTATGGAAGAAGACCAAACGGAAGTCATCATCGATGGATTAGATATCTTTACACTTGAGGCGGCCTGCAAACAAAAAGAATTCAACTCCATTCAACCTTGGCAAATCGACAAACTGGAAGGAGTCTTAGCCAAGGTACAGCATAACAAAAGCCTGGGCATCCAAGGAGGCAGTCCATGGGATGGAAAAAAGTTACTCAAGGATCTCAAGAAAAGGGGAAGGAAGACAGACCTCCAGCGCACCATAGCATTGGGAGAAATACTTATGGAATCAGGACAATTCCCTAAGTTGACAAAGTTCTACAAACCCAAATCACAATTTACATGAAGTTAATATCCTGGAATGTGAGAGGACTCAACAGCCCCTCAAAACACAGAATGATCAAACATCTGATTCAGTAAGAAAAACCCACCATAGTTTTTTTGCAAGAAACCAAAAGCACCACTGATGCTATTGAACGAATCCGTGGAAAAGTTTGGGCAGGAAGCAGGGCTATCTCTGTTGATGCCTCAGGCGCCTCAGGAGGGTTAGCTATTCTTTGGAACCCATAGATCATCACATTATATGACTTTCACGCCACACTCCATCTCCTTCAAGCTTCATTCCACCTAGTTGGCACGAACATTCATGGTCACCTCACAAATGTTTATTTTCCACAATCTATTCAGCAAAAAATAGAACTTCTAGAAACGCTTGCTCTTCTCAATGAAAACAGACAATTCCCGCTTTGGATCGGGGGAGGAGACTTCAATATAATAACTTCCATGGCAGAGAAATAGGGCGGCTGAATTGGGCTTGACAGTGATAGTGAAAGCCTCAAAGATTTCATTCGAAACAATCACCTTATGGACATCCCTACCTCGAATGGAATCTTCACATGGACCAACAAACGAAGAGGTATTCAACACATCGCCTCACGCCTTGACAGATTCTTCCTTTCTGACAATGCTATCCATTTAGGAGGGGATTACAATGCATCCATCCTTCCTCATAGTGGATCCGATCACTGGCCAATTTTGTTACAATGGTCCAGACCAGGCAATCAATGTAACCGGCCCTTCAGATTTGAAGCGTTCTGGCTCACAAATGCCACTTTCAGAAAAGTAGTCAGTGATGCTTGGACATCCTACACTCTGCCGCAGGCTGCCAAAATGTATCAATTTCAACAAAAGCTAAAGAATTTGAAGTATGCCCTCAAAATCTGGAACCGCACAAGTTTTGGCAACATTCAAGAGAAGCGTTCTCAATTAGAGCAGCAAATGAGCAAACTCTAGCAAAATCTCATACATCATGGCAGAACAGAAGAACAAGCAAAACAGGAACAGGAACTCTGGAACCAAATAGAAGAACGCAGGAAGCAAGAAGAAATACTCTGGCGGCAAAAATCGAGAATCAACTGGCTCAAAGAAGGCGAGAAAAACACAAAATTCTTTCACAAGACCGCTATCCAAAGGCGAATGCATAATAATATAGCGTTCATCAACAACCAACAAGGCGAAAGAATTGAAGAGCATGAGAACATGGAGAAGGAATTTACAGGGTATTTCAAGGAAATCTTAACGGAGCCCGTTGAGAACAGGGAAGCAGCTATCCGCGCCATTACGCAACATATTCCCAGCATTATCACAGAGGATCACAACACCAGACTTCTCCAGCCCACAACCCTGCAAGAAATTGAAGAAGCCATGGCTCAACTCAAAGACGGAAAAGCGCCCGGTCCCGATGGCTTCACAGCCAATTTTTTCCACGAATTTTGGGACCTCATCAAGTATGAAGTATGGAACCTAGTTGAAGAATCCCGAAGTATGCACTGGATCCTTCCGGCCCTTAATACCACCTTCCTAGCTCTGGTACCCAAAGGTGAGGAACCAAACAGGCCGGAAAACTTCAGACCTATCGCGCTCTGCAACATCATATACAAGCTAATCTCAAAAGTGATCGCAAACAGGCTCAAACCTCTCCTTCCCCTGCTCATATTGTTGAGATTGCAACAAGATGATGGAGCTTAGTGAAAAGAGTCGCCTTCACTAAGTGGGCCCGCGGGCTATTTTTGGCGCAAGTCTATTTTTAGACTATGTCTATTTTTAGACATATGGATCATGTCTATGTTTATGGATGATTGATCAAGTTGGGAAAATAGATGGACTATTTTTGATGAAAGTGTGAGTGATCACAGTGTGAGTGATCAAGTCTATTTTTAGACTAGCTGTCAAAAATAGAAAAGTCAAATATTATTATCTCACAATAATATTTGGACTATAAACTTAATCTTATTCTCTTGGAGCACTTCAGTTTGAGCTACGGAAGTGGCACATGCAGCTGTCAGAAGGAAATTCGTTTTTCTTATGAGTCAATTGAGTTGTTGCATGCATGACTTCAGTTAGAACTCAAGTGAGTTGAGTTTAGTGGACTGGAGGTACAGTTGATGGAGTTGTGTTCAATTTAACTTAGTTAAACTGGTTGTAGTTAGTCTAACTGCAGATAGACTAATGATGAGCTGTTAAACTAATTATTAACTCATAATACAACTAAAGAATACATCAGTTAACTCAGTTGCATGTCAGTGCATGTTCAGTTCAACAGGGACAGGTGGTAGAGAATCAGATTGCTATCAGTTGTGACTATAGTTGTGCACCAGATCTTGCACAATCAAAGGATTGAGTATGCCAATGAGTTTGCTCACGTATTTGGCCCGTTTTTTAGCCTTTGCTCATGTCCACAAAGAGTGAGTGACTATTTTGCAGGTGAAAATCGAGTTTGGGAAGCAATTCTCATCAGTTCTTGAGCAGGTATTGAGCAGTGGAGGCAGGCAAGCAGTGGAAGAGATTTGGAGATCAGATCTGAGCTGTATTGTGTGTAACAGAGGTGGAGATACTTGTGAGAAGTATTATGCTGTGTAATGTTACATGACTCAATCATTAATATACAGATAGTGTGGGGTTTTTAGCGAGATGCTTTCCCCGTGATACATACTGTGTTAATGTGTGAATGCTCTTGATGTTTTATTGTTATTGATGCTGCTATATTCTTGATCAACGTAGAGGAGCTTATGTATTGTGTATGTTTTCTGCATTAGTACATGATCAGGATAATCTCCATTGAATATGTGTTAAATTATTCAAAATTTCTACATGGTATCAGAGCTAGATAATTGTAGAAAAAGTTTCTACATGGTATCGGAGCAGCTTGATTTGTAGAAGAGATTTTTACAGGATATCAAGCGAGGGTTGATCGGAAGCAGTTGAGTTGGTTGCTGGTGGAATTCGAATTTGCAGCAGTGTTTTCTTGGTGACAATGCAGCAATGTCTTTCAATGGATTGCGATTGGAGTATGCTCTTGAGGGCAGCTCAAACTATATTGCATGGAAGGACAGGATGGAGGCAGTATTGGATGATATCGGGCTAAAGGAATGCATAGATACGGATATCCCAAAGCCTACTGATGCTACTCAAGCTGATGCTTGGCAAAAGAAGATCGCAAAATGTCGAAGAATTCTGTTGGAGGGCGTAAAGGATCACATTGTGTCCAGCCTCCATGGAAAGGCTACTCCATATTTGATGTGGAAATCATTAACAGAATTATTCCAAAGCAAGAGCGATCAGAGGAAGCTGGCGCTCAAAGATAAACTCAGAAACATCAAATGCGAGAAGGGAGACAGTATTCCCAAGTATCTCACGAAGTTCACTCAGTGTCGAGATGAGCTGGGAAGTGTGGGGGTTACTGTCGATGATGAGGACTTGGTGAACTTGGCTCTCCTTGGTCTTCCGAAGAGTTGGCATTCCTATCAGGACTCTGTCAATGGTCGGGAGAAGTTGCCAGGATGGGAAAGACTATGGTCAGATCTTGTGCAGGAGGAGATCAGGCGGAGTACCAGGGACGGATCTTCGTCAAAGGGTGCTGATGAAGAGAATTGTGCTTTGGCTGCCAAAGCAAAGAAAGGGAAGAGAAAGAAAGCTTCTCAGTCTGGTGCGAAAGGCAAGAAGTAGGATATGTCCAAGGTGAAGTGTTTTCACTGTCACCAGCATGGACACTATGCCACAAATTGTCCGCAGAAGAAGAAGAACAAGCAAGCTGCTGGATCTGCAGGGGGAGAGGGTTTAGCTTCTCAGTTTGAGCTTGATTTTTCATTGATCGCATGCTTGGTTTCAAGTGTGATGGGATCAGTGTGGTTTCTGGACAGTGGTGCGTCTTTTCACATGACGGGAGATAGAGATTTGTTCTCTGATCTGGAGGACAAAGATCTTGGAGTGCACATCGAGATGGGCGATGATGGTAGATACAGTGCGACCGATATCGGTACCATTTCCTTTGAGAGGGAGTCTGGTAAACCCTTTGTATTGAAGGAAGTCATGCATGTTCCAAGATTGAAGAAGAATCTCATCTCAGTGGCGATGTTAGAAGACAAGGGGTATGATGTTGTTTTCAGCGAGGGAAAGGCCTTCCTGTGCAGCAAGACAACTGGTGAGACCCGGAAGATAGGGGTTCGAGTGAGGAACCTTTATCAGTTGCATGTAGATGGATGCGCAGCAATGGCAGGCAAGGCAGAAGGATTGGTGAGCTGGGATGATGGCGAGTTGTGGCACAGGAGATTGGGTCACCTTCACCATGGAGCCTTGAAGATACTGCAGCAGATCACTACAAGGCTTCCTAAAGGCACATTTGCGCAGTCAGATCAATGCAAGGGGTGTACTTTGGGGAAGTTTGTGAAAGCCACCTTTCACGAGAAGGATAGTCGCGCCACGACGATCCTTGAGAGAATTCACACAGACGTGTGTGGACCTTTCTCAGTTGCTTCGACAACAAAACACAGGTATTATGTGATTTTTGTTGATGATTTCTCTCGTAAGTGCTGGATCTTCTTCATGCAGAAGAAGAGCGAGACATATTCAAAGTTCTGTGAATTCAAAGCACTGGTCGAGAAGGAGTCGGGGAAGAAGGTGAAGGCTCTTAGGAGCGATAATGGTGGTGAATACATCTCGGACGAGTTCAAGGATTTCTGCAAGGCAGAAGGGATTCGTAGAGAGCTCATAGATCCCCATAACCCACAGCAGAACGGGGTAGCTGAGCGGAAGAACAGAATGATTGTGGGTGTTGCACAGGCAATGTTGCATGATCAGGGCCTACCCCTTCACTTGTGGGCGGAAGCATGCAATACAGCAGTTTATGTGTAGAACCATTGTCCTCATAGGATACTTGGCATGAGTACACCCGAGGAGGCTTATTCTGGTAAGAAGCCTGATCTTTCTCATTTGAGGATTTTCGGTGCTAACGTTTACATGCATGTGACGAAGGATGCCAGAAAGAAGTTGGAGCCAACTGCAGAGGTTGGGATATTTGTGGGGTACACTGATACGCCCCACAACTATCGTGTGTATTTTCCAGATAGTGGTAAAACTGTTGTGCGACGGGATATAAAATTTCAGGAGGAGAAAGCCATGAAGTGTTCGCTTGAGAGGGAGCTACACTTGCATGCAGATGAGGAGCTATTAGTTCCTAAGGATGAGCTTCAGGACGTGGATCAGCCACAGGACGAGGTTCATGGAGTGGAAGAGACCACTCATGCAGCGCCAACCATCAGAGGGCGAAAGCGCTTGACAGAAGCTGAGCGACTGGCTCAAGATGCAGAGAAAGTTGTAGGACCACCTACAGCCCAACGCAGGCAGAGACAGTCACCTGATCGGTACACTGGATACATGGCTCTTATGAGCAAGTGTGTTGTGACTGAGCCATCCTCTTTCGAGGAAGCTGTGGAGGATCCCGCATGGGTAGACGCCATGGTGGAAGAGTATGATTCTATTGTCAGAAACAGTGCATGGGAGATTGTTCCTAGACCGGAAGGGAAATCAGTGGTAGGTTCGAGATGGATCTACAAAGTTAAGCAGGCAGCTGACGGGAGTGTGGAGAAGTACAAGGCAAGATTTGTTGCCCGAGGCTTTTCACAGATTGAGGGGATCGATTATGAGGAGACCTTTGCACCTGTCGCAAGGTATTCCTCCATACGGACGATTCTTGCTCTCTCAGCGCAGATGGGATGGCACATTCATCAGATGGATGTGAAGACTGCGTTCCTCAACGGAGTCATTGAGGAGGAGGTGTACATTGAGCAACCTGAAGGCTTTGAAGTCTTCAGCAGCGAGTCGCATGTGTGCAGGCTCAAGAGAGCGCTGTATGGGTTGAAGCAAGCACCACGTGCTTGGTACACACGGATAGACAGCTATTTCACAGGACTTGGATTCTCCAAGAGCGAGGCGGATCCGAACCTATACCAGATTGTGGTGGAGGGTAAGTTGCTTATCATTGTACTGTATGTTGATGATTTGATTCTAACGGGTGATGAGCTGTTGATACTATCATGCAAGAAGGATCTTGCTACAGAGTTTGAGATGAAGGATTTGGGCCTCCTTCACTATTTCCTAGGATTGGAAATATGGCAGCGCAGTGGTGGACTGTTTGTTTCTCAGGGCAAGTATGCTCGGGAGATACTGGAGAAGTTCAACATGCATGGCTGCAAGCCTGTTGATACTCCTCTTCCTGGAGGTTGGAGGAAGGAGGATGCCACTTCGGGAGAAGAAGTGGATGCCACTGTTTATCGACAGTTGGTGGGGTCGCTGATGTATTTGGTCAATACACGACCTGATATATGCTATGCAGTTAACCAGCTTTCACAAGCTATGGTTAAGCCTACCAAGCTCTTCTAGAAGGCGGGCAAGCATGTATTGCGCTACTTGAGAGGCACATCGGGATATGGTTTCTTGGTACAGCAGGAAGCAGAGATCTGTGTGGATGAGGATGATCTTGGTCGGGTTTTTCGGGTCCAAGCACATCAGGTACCATCATATCAGAGATTGTGTGCAGCGGAGGATCATGTTACTTTCGTACATTCCAACGGAGGATCAGGATGCTGATATTCTGACGAAGGCTCTCACCAGGAGCAAATTCGAGTACCACCGAGGCAGGATAGGGGTTGCTGATAATCCATATCTTGTCGAGAGGGAGTGTTGAGATTGCAACAAGATGATGGAGCTTAGTGAAAAGAGTCGCCTTCACTAAGTGGGCCCGCAGGCTATTTTTGGCGCAAGTCTATTTTTAGACTATGTCTATTTTTAGACATATGGATCATGTCTATGTTTATGGATGATTGATCAAGTTGGGAAAATAGATGGACTTCTATTTTTGATGAAAGTGTGAGTGATCAAGTCTATTTTTAGACTGGCTGTCAAAAATAGAAAAGTCAAATATTATTATCTCACAATAATATTTGGACTATAAACTTAATCTTATTCTCTTGGAGCACTTCAGTTTGAGCTACGGAAGTGGCACATGCAGCTGTCAGAAAGAAATTCGTTTTTCTTATGAGTTAGTTGAGTTGTTGCATGCATGACTTCAGTTAGAACTCAAGTGAGTTGAGTTTAGTGGACTGGAGGTACAGTTGATGGAGTTGTGTTCAGTTTAACTTAGTTAAACTAGTTGTAGTTAGTCTAACTACAGATAGACTAATGATGAGTTGTTAAACTAATTATTAACTCATAATACAACTAAAGAATACATCAGTTAACTCAGTTGCATGTCAGTGCATGTTCAGTTCAACAGGGACAGGTGGTAGAGAATCAGATTGCTATCAGTTGTGACTATAGTTGTGCACCAGATCTTGCACAATCAAAGGATTGAGTATGCCAATGAGTTTGCTCACGTATTTGGCCCGTTTTTTAGCCTTTGCTCACGTCCACAAAGAGTGAGTGACTATTTTGCAGGTGAAAATCGAGTTTGGGAAGCAATTCTCATCAGTTCTTGAGCAGGTATTGAGCAGTGGAGGCAGGCAAGCAGTGGAAGAGATTTGGAGATCAGATCTGAGCTGTATTGTGTGTAACAGAGGTGGAGATACTTGTGAGAAGTATTATGATGTGTAATGTTACATGACTCAATCATTAATATACAGATAGTGTGGGGTTTTTAGCGAGATGCTTTCCCCGTGATACATACTGTGTTAATGTGTGAATGCTCTTGATGTTTTATTGTTATTGATGCTGCTATATTCTTGATCAACGTAGAGGAGCTTATGTATTGTGTATGTTTTCCGCATTAGTACATGATCAGGATAATCTCCATTGAATATGTGTTAAATTATTCAAAATTTCTACACATATCCCCGGAGCAAACAGGCTATGTGGAAGGACGACAGATTATGGATGGGATCATATTATCAAATGAGGTCATACACTCTTTAAAGCTCCTCAAAAAACCAGGTATGATTCTAAAACTTGACCTCTCCAAAGCTTTTGATAAGCTTAGCTGGAATTTTATACAAAAAATGCTTCTAGTCTTTGGATTTAATGCTACATGGACCAGGTGGATCATGAGTCTCATCACCTCTCCTAGCTTTTCAGTTCTCCTAAACGGATCTCCCTCGTCTCCCTTCAAGCCCTCTCGTGGCATAAGACAAGGGGATCCTCTCTCACCCTTTATCTTTGTTTTAATGGTGGAGGGTCTTAGCAGACTACTCAAAGCAGCTATAGCCTCTAACAAGCTCAAAGGTATTTCCATTCATGGCCTCAATCCGTTGTCCCATCAACAATTTGTGGACGACACCATGTTATTTGGCCATCCATCCTCAAAAGAAGCCTCCATGTTTAAATCGCTCCTCTCTCTTTACTCAAAAGCTTCAGGTACCTCTATCAATGCCTCCAAGTCTCAGCTTTTCTTTTTCAATACCCCCCTCTCCACACAGAGGAATATAGCCAGAATTTTGGGATTCTCCATCTCCCATCTGCCTTCTAAATATCTGGGAGCGCCACTCACCGCGTCGGCTATTAAAAATACCTCCTGGCAATCTCTCCTTGACAAGCTGGAATCTAAACTCGCTTTGTGGACTTTCCGTGCTCTCAACATGGCAGGAAGATTGGTCTTGATCAAGTCTGTCCTTCAAGCTATGCCGTTGTACCTCTTCTCCACTTTGGCAGCTCCAAAATGGGTTCTCAAAGCCATTCACAATTTACAACGCAACTTTCTCTGGGGCTCCACAGGCAGAAATCGAAAATGGGCCCTTGTGAATTGGAAGGAGGTGTGCAAACTCAAATCAGAGGGCGGGCTAGGGCTTTGAGATCCACTTCAAAGCAACAACACTATGGGTGCCAGAATGTGGTGGAACTGGCTCTCCAAGCCTCACGCACCTTGGGCCCGCTTATGGCAAGCAAATTATGCTATGGGAAGTCAGTGGCAAGATCTAATCAGAATCAACTACAGCGCCCAAGGCTCCCCAATCTGGAATGCTGCTAAGATACACAGTCGATTTATACAGTAACACAGTTTTTGGGAAATACACTCTGGCACGTCAGCCAAGTTCTGGGAGGATTCGTGGCAGCAACTCCCCAAGCTTGCAGATCTATTCCAGATGCCACACTGGCAATCGTATATGCAGCAAGAAAACCTCATACATGTGCACCAATTCTGGCATCAAACGCTCAACCAAGACTATCAATCATGGAGACTTGAAAACAGTTGGCAAAGGGACTGGGAAGGTGAACCATAATCAGATTTGGATCAGGAACTCACACAACGCAGAATACGATATTCTCACCAGCAGGACAAGCTTCGATGGGGTCACAAGCACAAAGGCACATTTACCACTAAAGAGGCACATCAGCTGCGCTACTCAGACAGCCAAGATAATAATGACCAAATCTGGGCGCGTGTATGGCTTTCAGGGCTTTGGCCCAAAATTTCAACCTTCCTATGGCTTCTCAGCAAAAAGCGCATACTTACATGGGATAATTTGTTGAAGCGCGGTTTCATTGGGCCCTCTAGATGCCCAAACTGCAATCTTCAAGCAGAGACAATCAGCCATCTCATGGAGTCCTGTACACTTGCAAAGCAGCTATGGGAAAGGGTGGAATCCTGTAACAACAGAGCAGCACCAAGAGGCGAGGATATAACTGACAATCTCAGGAATTGGAGCAAGAACCCGTTCCAAAGCCAATTCCTCAACACACTATGGGATCTCATTCCTGGTTTTCTATACTGGCTCCTCTGGAAGGAGCGTAACTCTCGCATCTTCAACAACTCCTCTCGGACAATAGATGCTCTGTGGCTCATCTATAAAAGAAATATCCAGGAAACCTTAGCCATCAAATCCTGGTATGACACTGACATGCCAGAAGGGCAGCAGGAAAGGGATATTTTAAAAGCTTGGAATCTTGACCCTTCAACCTTTGCAAAGGTCATCACGCGTCCCCTCAGCAACCCCTCCTCTCCATCCTCATGGTCCCTACCTGCTCTCAACTCTTTCAAGCTCAACTTTGACGGAGCAGCAAAGGGTAATCCAGGTCCAGCTGGATATGGAGGAATCATCAGAAGTCATACAGGTGCTCCCATGCACATCTATTATGGCTCTCTTGGCAAAGATACCAATAATGTTGCAGAAATGGAAGGACTTTGGCAGGGGATCTGTATTGCGGAGCAACTTCAGTTCTTTCCACTAGAGGTTGAAGGAGACTCGCTGATCCTTATCAATGCCGCCAAAAAAATCCAAGCAGGAACAGCTGCGGACAAAGTTGCAACCAGCTGGAGACTTCTAAGCAGGTTGGAAGACTTGGCAGCTAAGCTTACAAATCCACACAGCCTATCCTTTCAGCATGTGTGAAGAACAGCTAATCAAGTAGCCGACAGACTAGCCAACCAAGGAGTTTCTAACTTCTTCTCAGGATCCTTGGACATAGTCGATGATGAACACCTCAAAAAAGACTGCATCACCCTGGTGCAAAAGGATCTCTCCCCCCCGGATGCGGGTGGTTGTTAGCGCTATAGGGCCCATGGCTTGTCAACAGGGCAGGTGTCCGCCCGAACAAGCCACGTACACCCAAAGGACACGCCTTAAACTCGCAGGCATGCAGCATTCAAGGAGGGTCGTTAATACTGGTTGCAGAGCCGTCCCTTCAACATTCATTGCCAGCATTGAAACGCTAACCATGGCTCTTCAAAGCCGAAAGCTCGCGGACATTCCTCTACATTTTTCGCCTGCACCGGTTCTGATCTGGAAGGAAGGGGCGGAAGCTCATTACTTCGGCTCTCTGTCTGGCTGTGAGAGCAATTGTAACGGTTCAGGTGCCACAGACCTGGGAAATTGGAAAGCTGGGCAGTTCAGTTGTGAGCCTGGTCGTTTGGAGGTTCTGCATACCTTCAATCCGCAGTCTTGTTGGGGAATTGGGAGTCTGGTGCAGGGGAACAATTTGTGTATACACATCCGCCATCCGCTCTCCTTCAGAATGCAACGTGAACGACTTCGGGGTACCAGTCGGCGGGGCAGTTTCAGTGGAAGAGCCCCTTCCCCCTCCTCCTCCATAGAAGATTCCTCTGAGCACAGAAGACCGAGAGGAAGGCCTCCGGGCAGAGGAAGAATTGTGGAACCGCCGGAAAGAATGGACTGCGGGCATACAGAACATCCGATGGTAAGATATCGCCTTCCCTGCACTCTGGCCAATTCGACCTTCTTCGTCACTGTTTCAGTTGAGCATTGCCGTAATCCGTGGGGTGATGATGATGCTCCCCATGCTGACCTTCCGCGGATTCCTCGGGATGTCCCGACTGGGGACATGGAATTTCCGGCCATTGATATGCTGAGGCCTGTTCATGACCCTGGAGCTGGTCCAAGCAAGCCTGTGCAGCGCCATGGTGCTGGTCCAAGCGAGCCTGTACAGCGCAATGTTGGTAAGGGAAAAGCAATTCTCCAGCCTCCCTGCTGCAAGATGGAGGACGAGCCACAGACCACGGATGAAGACTAGTGCGCGCTCCAGGTTCCTCTGCATGATTTTTCTCGCTGTCAGCTCTCCTTGCGACCACATATATGTCTGCAATCAGTCTTTTTGTACTTCAGTTCATCTCTATGATGGTGTCGGTTATCTGTTACTTCTGTTATGGTGTCTATGTGTCCATCGTGTCTATGGTGTCTATGTGTTGATTAAGTGTCTATGTTGTCTCAGTCCATGTGTCGGCTACGTAAGCGTCACTCTGGTTCTAGCTTTTGTATCCCTGTTATGAACTTTCTCGTGTTTACAGTTGGTCCCAGGACCAGTTTTACAGGGTCGCGGCCCTGGTGTAATACTGATAATGTAATTTGGCTGTCGATGTAATATATTTTAGCTCAGTCTTATTTAGAAAAAAAAACATAGAATGCAATATAATTATATAACTATATATAACATAGTTATAGATCTAGCATCTCATACACACACACATATATAACATTTAACATAGTTTTATAACTATTTAACATAATGTGCTCTTCATAATAACATAAGATGGGTGATTCTCAACAACTTTTTAAGGTTCCAGTTGATTTATAAACTATAATTTTCTTCAAAATTTCCACTACTCATATTTGTCGAACTATTTAATATAATGATATGACAACTATATATCTCTTATTTCCCAATCGCAGTCCATTAGAGTGTTGGGGGATCTTGTTTGGTCAATTTAGTGAAGTCTAAATTGCAACTTTTAAATGTCAACCCGGGGCTCGTAAGCTGATGAAGTGAGGTGTACTATATGTACTTAGATAACTGTTTTCTTAATCTTTTGTCGTTTTTAGCTTTTTAAGTTTGTTTTCGAATGTATCTTTCCTACTGTGATGTGATGGAAGTAATAAAACAAGTGAAATGTGGATGATTGTGGTGATCTCTAAATGATTTCTTCAAAACTTGAAAAGTATTCTACAAGAAAGCTTGAACAACAACTGCAATAAAATCAAAGCTTAAAATCAAATAAAGGACTAATGGCATCGGCCCAGTATCTCTGCTGCTAATGAAAATGAAAATGAAATTTATATTAACTCAATTAAAAGCAAGAACAACTACTTTACACTATTTTAACTCTTCATTTAAATCTAATCAATGTGAAATTTAAGTGAGACAAATCACACTATTTTAACCTTTTCTTAATCATGTGAGAACAATTATGAACAGGTCAGTAATGTGAGTCTTAAAGCAAAATAAACCAAGCTGCACTAAGTGATATTTTGGCTCCAATAAAGTTAGTTGATTATAGAAAAAAAACCATCAATAAATGAACAACTTGATAACTACTGAGCAGAAAGTAAAGTGCAAGTTAAAGAAATGACAGTAAGGAAAATCAAAACTGCAAAAGAATGAATGTCAGCAACATAGACAAGACGATCACGCGTGCCACTAGTTATGAAAAGAAAAGAAAGAAAACTGTCCCGGGCTTGCCTAAGAAACCTGCATAACACACTGATCAGTCATGAACAAAAGTGCAGAAATGTAAATCAGCAGAATTCAAAATTTATGTACAGCTAATATACATGTTGAAAAGAAATAAAAACGCAGCAATTAAAAGACATCTATACAGCTATTATACATGAAACAAGAAAGAGAAATGCAGGAAATTAAAGATTACTATACAGGGCTTCAGCAAACAGGGGCCCTCTGCCTACTTCAGCCAGTTCAAGGAGCAGTTATACGCTTAAGTGTAAAACAGTCTTCTCATGTATTGACAGCAAATGTAAAAGTACAGTGGGGAGCTCAAAATTACAAAGTGATTACAACAACGACTAACTATCAAGCGTTCAATGACGCTTTATTTATAACAGAGGAAGGCAAACTAACTTAACGAAAACTAAGCTATTCAAGCAGCTGTGTAAAAACACGTAATCTTGCTGCATCCTCGGATTTAGGCAACGGTCGTTGTGGGCATTCAATCTGCTGTTGGATTCATGTTTCCCACTATCTTCGTGGCTGAGGAAGATGCCACCTGTTCTTCACGTGCTCCAGAATAGAACACACAGAGCCGTGCCACCGCCAATGACTTCTGTTGACCGTATTTGCCTCCTCGTTGACCACAGGTTTTTATGACCGGTTTGGATGAGTTGGAAGGACACACACCATGTCCTTGGTTCCACGAACTTGCCCATGTGGCTCTTCTTCCTGGAGGACACCTGGAACATATCATTTAATAAAACAGCTGCGGAATCCGGGGTTGGCTGCGGAAACCGGGATCAGCTGCGGAAACCCTGTGTGAGCTACGGAAACGCAGCACTTTGAACCAAAATTCTAAACCAACAACAGTCATTAGAATAATTAGAAAACCATGTAAAAAGTCTTAAAATACAATGATTTGAGCAATTTGATGGAGGGAATGAGTGGCAAAAGAAGGAAATGAATAGGAAAAGGAGGCTGAGAGGATGTGTAAAGAAGTGCAGGTTTGAGGCTCAACATACCCCCACTGTGAAGGTGTTGCATGTCCTCATGCAACCAAAACTTTGTCATTGTTTTTCAATCCATGTGCTCAGATGCTTCTGCCAAAACATCTAGCCTTCTTCTCTTTCTCCTTGCTGCTAAAATTGTCCTTGGTTTTCTGACTAAACACCTAAATTTCAAATTGATCAATGCTCTGCTTAGCTTCTTACATTTTCTCTTCAATTTTCTGTTCTTATTCTACCAGAGTCCTAAGTGAAGCATGGTATTGTCATGGACAATTTTGTCCACCTTGCTTTGTTCTTTTAATGCTTCGTTTTCTTGTTTAATGTGCATGTTTAGGACTTCTAGCTCAAACACTTCTTATTTTAAAGATTGCACTTGTGCATCAAGTGGCAAGGTAGTGCTTGGTCCTACAACTGATCGTTCCAAGGACTCTAAGTAGTTATATGCTTCTTGCTGGGTGGATTCTACCTCAGGTGTTTGTCTCGGCCTGAACTCAAATTCTTGAAAAGGAGGAATGTTTTCTCTTTCAAGCTGAAAAGGACTTTCCCCACGTGGAGGACTTGCCTCAATGTCTTGCTGAGTTAGACTTTTTTCAGGTGTTCCTTCACCTAAATCAATAAAGTGTGATTGTTTTTCTTGGGTCACTTTCTTTCCTTTGAGCTTACTGCTCCTCCTCACATGTGGACTAGTGCTCTCTTTCTGGGCACTCTGCTTTTTTTTTCGTTTCTTTGCTGAGGCAGCAGTTTGGAGATGGGCTAACCTTTCTGCCAAAGTTTGAGACTCTTCTTCTACTGATGGTTCAGGGAATGGATATGTCTCTTGAACAGTTGCTTTACCTTTGTCCTTTTTCTGCTTTTTATTTCTAGTTCCCTCTTCTTCTTCCTCATGAACAGTTTCCTGAGTGTCTACTGTAGGAAGGTCTTGGGCTGTAACATTTCTTTTTCTCCTCCTACTTCTTTTTGGGATTTTTGGGAAACTACTGGCAGAGGTTTCAGTCACCTCTTGGAAGTGATTTCTGATCAAAAACTTTTCCCAAGTATCGTTACTGTTTTTCAATTGATCCTCAATGAGAATTCTAATGAGCCCATGATGATAAAGGTGGGATTCAATATGGCCTACATGTTTCTGAACAACAGAGCTCATTTTCTTTAGACTTGCTAGCAGAAAGTAAGGTAAATTAAGGGCATGGCTTTCCATAAAATTCATCATAATCCTTGCATGATACATATACATGGTGCCAAAGCGACCTTCGCATGTAATAAAATTCTGAACAAGTAACAACAGCGCATACCATTCCTCTTTAATTACATGCACAGGAATCCCTTTAGTGAATATTGAAGTGTCCATACCTGGGTTCTTAAGCATGTCTTTCCATCCCTGATCTTCCAGCCCTCTGTTCTTAAACCATCTTTCTCCCTCCTGAGGTAGACTGGTTGCTATTGCTATGGTGTTCTCTGTTATTGTGAATTTTAGGTCCCCTACTTCCACGGTGTATCCATTGAAGGATCGAGCAAATGCTTTCGTTACCTCCTTATTATACCCTCTGAATTTTTGAATAAACTTCAACCACTTTGCTTTCTTTAATGCTTCCTTCGTCTGTGGATACCCTTATAAATACTTCGGACCCTCAGGTTCAGCTCTAAGCAGCTTCCCCATCTTCGGCTCTCAACTTCGGCTGAAGCTTTGACTGTGTGTGGATGCTTAAGGAGGATGCTCACGGGAAAAAACAGGTGGATTACGACTGTAAGTGGAGTAGCCGTAACGTAATGCAAGGCGTATTGCAGAACTGTAATCGGGGTTTGAAACAGAGCTGTGGAGTTTGCAGCGGAAATGAGAGTGGAAATGGTGTGAGTACGAGGGAGTAGAAGACAAACACGAGAAATGAGTTCAATGCATGCGGAAATGGAGTGATAAGTGGACGGAATAACGGCTGAATCCTTTAGAGTCGGGTGGCTTACGCACACGTCTCAGCGTTGGCTGCGGAAATGGTGGTAAGGAGAGTCGTGGTACATTGGGTTACGTCACAGAGGTATGGCCAGTAATGGAGGAGCAACCCCGTTTCAAGTTTTGAATTAATGATGATTAGGGGACCGTTAGAAAGGTATGAGGTGGATGAAGCATTATCGTGGAGGAGGAGTGGGATGATCTTGCCGAATCATTGCATTTAGTGGCTCTTTCCACGATTTAATAACTATGCATAAAATGACATTAAATTGTTGTTTGGAAAAGATTTTGATCATACCTTCATAAGTTTGCCATTTGTTAATTAAGGTTGCTGACCCATTATTGCTTTCTGATCTTGCAGATGCCTCATATCTTTGCTGCCTTTGGTGATGATGATGCTGACCTTTGACTGTAATTTTTTTGAAAACAGAGTGTTGCTGGCTGTAGAGACAGAGTGATGCTGGCTGCGGAAATCGTTTCGAGCTGCGGAAACGGTTCCCAGCTACGGAAACTGAGACAACACCCCTTTAACTGCACAAATTTAGTTAGAAAAACAACTAACTGAATGAAATAGTCCTGAGAGGGACTTTTATTGATGGAATGGAATGAAATGAGTGGAATGAGATGGAAGTGTAGTGGAGTGAAGTGGAATGGAGATGAAGATGAGATGGAGGTGAAGATGGAAATGACAAGTGGAGTGAAGATGGAGAGAAAGAGATTTTTTTTTGGAAAATATAGAGTGTCAGGTGTCCCTGATTTTCACTCCATATTTTCTGGATAAGACCGCCAATCTGGGATTGGTTTTCAGGCTTATACACATTTTTTTTTTTTCTTTTTTCTCTTTTTTTTTTTTTAATTCAGAAAGAAACAAAGACTAGGCTGATGGAGGAGAAGAATTCTTCTCCACCAGCCTCATTGCAGAATTCTCTTGAAAATTTTTGACAAAGTCCTCTTTTGAGAGTGGCTTATGATAAATTTTCAATCGGTGGCCATTCACAATGAGAGGAGTTTGAAACTCATCAATAGTCTTGATTCGAACTGCTCCATTGCTAAAGACTTCATCAATCTCATATGGTTCAAGCCAATGAGTTTGAAATTTTCCTTTGAAGTCTTTAAATTTGGAATCAAACAGTAACGCCCAATCTCCTTTTTGAAACTTTCTCTCCTTGATATATATGTCATGCCACTTAGTTCTTTGGTGCTGAACTAGATCAGTCCTTAAAATTGCATCTTGTCTTATTTCATCTAGCTCATTCAGCTGCTCCATTCTGTGCTTTTTGGCTTTGTTGTGGTAAAAACACAACCCCCCATTTTTGACTTGCCCAACTCAAATAATGGGGACCCTTTCTATAAAACTTTTGGCTAAACACTTTTTTGGATTTTTATTTTAGTTGATTGCCCTACGCTTTTGTTAATTTTTAGTTTTCTTTGGATTCTTGTTTTGATTGCTTTGTTAGAATCGATTTTCTATAAGCTTCCCATTGACGCTTGTTTCGCCTCATTTGGTCAACTGGTTTGAAAATGGCACTCCTTTGAAGTCTCATCATTTATCTAGCCTGGGTTAAAAATGCATAAAATATATAATATTGAATTTTGTAAATAAATTAGTTCAATAAGGCATTCATTTTAAATATTAACCCGTAGCGAGTTTTTACTAACATTTTTTATTCTTAGTTATGCAGCCAAATTATTAATTATCGAGATTTTAAGAAATTCACTCTAATTTCTTAATCAAATCCTAATCTCGAAAACCCAAACGTAAGAGTGGCTGTAGTTTTATTAAGAGTGGCTGTAGTTTATTTTTATTTTATTTTTCAAGTGGCTGTTGTTTAGACATTTTCACAGCTTAACTAAATTTCATTTTAATAAAATCAAAATAAAAAATAATATTAAATCTTAATTTAATTAAATTAATATATAATGAATTTAATTAAATTAAAATTTAATATATAAAAAATATAATATATAAAATAAAACTTGATCGCATCGGGGATTTATATCGGTGCATGTCATTCCATACCCCCGATACACCCATATCCCCGATCGCCGAAAAATTTAAGTCAAAAGGGAATAAACATATATTTCAATACATCGCATCGGGGATTTTCATTATAATAAACCTCGATGACCACCCGATAACACATCTACCCCGATGCGATATCGCATCGGGGATTTTGGTTTGACACATTTTAAAAGGGCCGACACCTCCATTCCCCGATTTGCCGATGCGATAAGACATCATTCTTTAACCCTAAGTCTCGTTAAACGGTTTGGTATTTGCTTTTGAAATCACTCACGTATGAGTGAAATGTAAAAATAAAGAAGGTTGGTATATTAGTTTATGTTATGATATAATATATATTAAAGTAATTATGTAATATTTTAAATTAGTTAATATATATTATTTAATTAATAAGTTTTAAATTAATTAGATTAATTAATTTATAATATTTAATTAATTTCATTGATTTAAATTTAAATATCATTTAGATTAATATTAATTAGTTTTTTTATTAGATTAAATTTGTTTATAAATAATTAATTATATTAGTTAGTTAGATTAATTTTAATTAATAAATAGTTTATTAATAATTAGTCTAGTTTATAATTAATAATTAATTTAGAATTAATTAGAATTCTAATTTAGGATTTAATTTTTAATGAGAATTTTGATTTTTTTTAGCCCAGCAACAGAATTTCCAGATTCATACCAGATTTGACTCATCAACTTTCGAAGCTCATAAAATGAGTTTTACTTGGCCAAATGAGGCCCAGGACGGCTTATTGGAAAGAGAAAATCAAGGAGAACATTTTGGAGGAGGTTTCACTAACAGATTTAATCATTTATTGGGTCAAAAATCAGGAAGAAGATCAAGCTACGAATTTTGAAAACAAAATCAATTTTCTGAGTTATTTTCTTCATTGTCATTTGTCCAGAACCTCTTCTAATTGCAAATCTATTGGTTAATCATATCTCTAGCCAATTAAACCATCTCAGGCATCAAGAGAAAGTTTATAGTTTATTTTCAATTATTTATTTAAATAGAATTTGATTGGATTTGATTTAAATGCCAGCAATGCCATGATTGATTTTATTGTTGCATTTTAATTTATTTTGATTTCTTTTTGCAGGAAAACAGTGGAAAGAATATGGAGAAAAAGATCTTAATCAATGAGAAGGCTCCAGCAATTGAAGATCAGGATTTTTGAGCAAATAAAATTGGATTTAACAGATTTCTCTTCAACAAACTCTTCTCTCAAGAATTCCTTCACAAATATTATAAATAATAGATTGCAGAATGTAAAAAGGGCTGCTCTCCTCTGCAATTTCAGACTTGTGAAAGCACTACTGTAATAGGAATTCAGAGTTGTAGGAGAGAGGAAAGAAAATCTCAGATCTGGGGATTATTGAGGATTTTCCCTTTGTATTTTGAATTATACATGAAGGGCAAAGTTTGCACTATTGTGGCTTTAGCTTTGAAAGTGGAAGTTCAAGCAATGTAAAGGGCTATTGGAGACCAAGGACAGAGAAATGGATGCAATAAATTGGTATTTCTAATACTACTGTTTTAAATATCAGTTTCATTTTTATGGTAACAGAAATGTGTCATTTTATTCATGTTTGTGCATTATTGTCAATATGGGTAGTTTGTCTCAATGTTGTTATCATGTATCTCTGTTCTTATGAATTAATTTCTCATTTCTGAGTAACTATTTACTCAGAAATCTACCTTATTAAAACTGATTTATTGAGTGGTAATATTTTGTGAACTATTTCCACATATTATTGTTTAGTTATTGGATTTACTGATTTGATAATCAATATCATTTATGTGAACTACTTCCTGAGTGTTGTTGGTTTATTATTTCAGTTAAAAGGTCTCAATAGGATGTGTTTTGATATCCATAATATCAATTAATTGAACTACTTCATTAACTTGATATTCATTATAAACAAGACATATCTAAATCCCAATACTTTAATTATCTTGCTCTTAGTTGGGTTAGATCTATATCTGCCTAATTAAAATAGGATTTAGATTAGTTTCTTTTGCTTGCATCATAGAATAAGCTTGCATTTAGAGTAAATTCTACATCCTTTTAAGTCCTCTCCTCAAAGAGGCAAAACTTTAGTTGTGGCTTGGCTGAACCCAAATCAGCTTAAGGGTCATTCTCTTGCCTGATCAGCAAGAAGAAGTGATCTGATGTCCCTGTCTATTGGTAGTTAAAGATACATTATAAACCAATAGCAATAGGGAGAAGGTAACTGGACCTAGTTGAACAGTCGGAGCCACCACACCAAACGGAAAAGGAGCTGCTTTAAGGTCCGGATCGGGTGGTTATCCCCAATGTTGTTGCAGCGATTTTCGAGGCATCAACATTTTTGGCGCTAGAAGGAGGGCATGAGATTTTTTTTTTGTCTATTGGAGTCTTTTCAATTTTTAATATTTTATTTATTGCAATGGCTCCTCTTAAGCTTCCAATTTGGAGTTATATCCATGGATGTGCATCCTCCAATACCCCACCTGAAGTGGTAAGACTCTTGTCTCAGGCAAAGTTTAATGGTAAGAGAAATTCTTCTGCTTTTAATCATGTCTTTCAATTTATTCAAAATGTTTCGAAATATGATTTTCAAGGAATTGATGAAAGCATTTTATGCAGAATTTTTACTCTCACATTTGCGGCAAAAGCCAGAAGCTGGTGTAGAACTCTTCCAGTTGCTTCAATCCACAGCTGGGATCAATTTGTTACAAATTTCATTTGTAAATTTGACAGCTATGATTATGAACAGATATGTGAAGAAATTGAATATCTACGAAGGTTTGAAAATGAGTCTGTTAATGATTTTAATATGCGATTTCATTTGAATTGCTTAAGATTTAAAGACGAAGATAAACCTACGGAAGAAGAATCATTATATTGGTTTGAATATATTTGTTCTCTTCCAACCATTCCCAATCCATATGAAATTAATTCGAGCTTTGTTCCATCCCCTTTTAATATAAATGAGAATTCCAATATGGATGTGCAAATAAATGGTGATGAAGTGGTTTCACAAAGCTTGGAAAATATTTCCATTCAAATGCAAGAAGACAACAATAGCAATTTTGGGGAAAAAGCCGCCTTGAAATCTGAAAGCTACTTTGAAGTAAATTCGGAAAATCAAATCGCAAATCAGCAAGTACAAGCAGCAATCAAAGTAAATAAAATGCAAACTGCTGAATTTCTCCATGATGAACAAATGCCAAAATCAGAGCAGCAAAGCAGCCTTTTTCAAGAAAGCATGAGTATGCAAAAGAATGATCTGCAATCTGAAATTTACAATGAGCATAATGCACAAGAGCTCTCAAACAGAGACAGTTTTAAATGCATTGTTTCAGGTTCACATTTTTCCCTTTATCCTGATATTTTTAATGATAGTAATTTTTCTCCTCTTAGTATCAATGATATTTCAGAAATTAAAGAGGATGATTTAAATGAATTACCATTAAATTTTTATCAAGATAAAGAAACAATAATTGATCATTCTTTTGCCACTAATGAACATGAGATTTTTGTTCCTCCTTGTTTTGGTATATTGGATGAAATCAAAGGGAATTCCAGACAATCTTGTGAGGTCATTTATGATGATTACTCTGACATTGAGGATGTTGATTTCTATTATTCTCAAGAGAATCCTCATGATAAAATTCAAATAACATCTGAGGATGAGGAACGCTTCAATTTAGGAATTATCCCAACTAATCCTCATTTTAGAGCAGCAAATTATCTTCATGATTTCACCATTCAAGAAATCATTCCAATTTATGATTCATATGAGGATCAAAATCCCATTCCTATTCATAATCATAATTCGTTTTCTATTTCAAAAGTTAGAATTCGAAATTACCCAAATTCCATAATTCTGGCCATTCCTTGTGAAAATGAAATCATTTCAAAACGATCCCAAATGTGTTGTAACATTAGTTGTAAAAATAGTAATTTCATTTTATTTTTATTTCCCCACTTATTTTGTATAAAATCAGATTTAATCTTTCAAATTTTCCACACTTTTAGCTGGCATATTGAATACCTTACTATCAAACACTCAATTGATGCATTGCCCAATTGGGAAATTCTAGTTTCATATTATAATCATCAGCATCGATTATTTTGGATTCTAGACAAGAAATCAGCTACTGTATTTTGTTTTCCTGGTCTATCTAACACAGTAATATTGAATTCTTGTAAAAGTAAAAGCCGTCTTGTAACTCTACCATTAGTAACAGGTTTGTTCATGAGATATCTAATTGCAGAATGATCAGTATGGACAAAAGTTTCATAGCCAGTTATGTAATGTATAAACTTGTTAATTGCATGCACAACAGCTAAGAACTCTTTTTCAGTCACAGTATAATTTAACTCAGTGGGAGTCAAATTTTTACTGGTGTAGTAAATGGCATAAGGAACTAAATCTTTTTATCCCAACACAGCTCCTAGAGCTGTATCTAAAGCATCTGTAGAAATATGGAAAGAAAGTTTCCAATTTGGCCCTCTCAAAATGGGTGCTTCAGATATTCTTGTTTTTAGAGTTTCAAATGTAGATTGACAGTCAGGATCCCACTTGAATTCACAGTCTTTTGTAAGTAATTTGAAGAGTGGAGATGCTATCTTGGTGAAGTTTTCAATAAATCTTCTATAATATCCAGTAAATCCAAGAAAACTTCTAACATGTTTTTGACAATTTGGAATAGGTAACTTGGAGATGACTTCAACTTTTGATCTATCAACTTTAATTCCATCTCTGAAATATGATGTCCTAAAACAATCCCTTCAGTATGTTAGCGCTTGAAATTCACCTAGGCTGAGATAGACAAACTCTCAAGGCTACATCAAACCATTTCACCTCGTAGCTAGCCCTACGAGGTATGAGAAGGCTCTCCGGGTCAGATTTGATAGATCTTTCAATATGATTAGGCTGACCAATTAAGAATAAAGATTTTAGGCTAGTAAATTGATAGGGGGGTTGGATTTAATGATTTTTGGGGTTTTTGGTGGCAATTGGAGGGAGTGCAATTCAGGGTGCGGGGATTGGGCTCAGTTTTTGCAGGGGGTTCTTTGGGGCAAGGTAGGAACTTGTGCTGATGCCTTAATCTGAGATGGATGATCAGGAATGATAGAGGAGGAGCTAAAGAGGGCAAACAACAACTTTGAATCCTCTTTAGACAGTGGAAAACATAGATATTGAACAAAATTAAAAGCTGAGCATGGCATGCATGAATTCAAACTTTATCACTTCATCTGTTCAATTAGCAGCAAAGAAAGAGAGATGTAACACATAAACAAACTTACAGTAACAATTAGAAGACACACCATCAACACAATGATCCACAAGAATCCACAATGAAATCTGCAAAACCCTGGCCTTCCTTTCCTTAAATTTGCAGAAATAGATGTACAATACACAATAATGTTTCTCCCACAAGAGTCCAACCATGAAAATGAGAAGGAGAGAGCATAATATAGACCATCTAGACCATCTAACTCCTTTCCCCACCTCTAGGCGTCGAGCTTAGCTTCCTAGGAGCAGTTTGAACTAATTCTAAACTAAGAACTTGCCTCTATTACTTAGCTAACTCATCCATGCATTAATTTTTCACTTTTTACATCATGGAAGCTTCTAGAAGGGTAAAGAGAGATAAAATCTATCAAAGTGCCATGAAAATATTACATTTATCCATCAACTACAAGTAAAAATGGTCAACCATAGTCAAAACAGTGTTTTTTAACAAAAAAGGTCAATTCTGGTAAAGCTGGCTCGAATGGTCGCGCCCCTTGTTCAAATGGTCGCGCCCCTTTGCAGCTACATTTGAGTGGGTTCCACTGATCCAAATCAGGTGCAAGATGGCTCATTGGAAAGCTTGGTCTGTCTACTTTCCATCCCAAGTGGAATTTCGGAATTTGGAGTTGTTTTGCCCCCTCAAAAACCATTTCTCCCAAGGTCACTTTCTGCAACTCAAAAAGTGGGCAGAAAGTCATTTTTTTGATGTATTTTGAGCTTTTGGAGGCTCAAATCTCAAAATCAGGCTTCTCCCAAGTATTGGTAATTTTTCTCTTTGCATGCTCTTTCCAAAAATGCCAAGTTTTCAAAATTCCGAGCAGTCCTCCAAAATGGTCTCACCCAGGGTGAGACCATTCCACGGGAAAAACCTGTAAATTGCACAAAAAATTCACAAATGACAAAATTTTCTCCAAATTTCTTGAAATTTGGGCTGGGAGTCCCCAATCAAGTACCATGCTCAGTCAAAGAGGCTTTGGCCAAAGTTTGGAGTGGATCGGGCGTTTTCCTTCGTTTTTGTGCTTTGGCCAACCGTCCTTGGAGCACCTTCGTTCTCGCTGGTACTTTTGACATTTATCTCAAACCATGACACCTGTGTAAAAAGTGAAAGAGGTTTTTATTCCTTGGCATGTTGTGGACAAAAACCTCTCTTAGTTTTGAAAAATTCATCTTTGATTGCTCAGAAACAGCTTTTGAGTGAAACTTGTCCCGATGTGTGAAACAAGGGATTTTGTCGAAATGGAGCGAAATGAAGGGGATAGAGGGCTTCTAAATTCTTGGGGAAATTTTTGGGAGTGGGGAGGGATGTTAGGAAGTAGGGGAAAGTGGAATCTCAGAGATTGAGTGAGGGGAAGGGGTCGAAAAGGACGAAACACAGGCCCAACCTAGAAAATTGCCAAGTTGTAGCTAGAAACTAGGGTTTGTGCAAAAATGAGGAATTTGGGGGATCTGAGTGTTTGATAAGGTAGGTGAAGGGTAGGGGAAGGTGTATGAACATCAGGAAACAAGTTTTGCCGATGATTTGTCCGCCCAAGAGAAACTGCCTTCAAAACCCTAAGAGAGGGAAATGACCTTGCCTGGGCGCAACTGAAGCATGAACAAGGTATCAAATGACTCATTAGACACTGAGATGATAATGACAACCCTATGAATGATAATACACTCAGCTGAATGATGACATAGACTGACATTTGGGCAACTTTGAACAGAGTGAAAGCAAACCCTAGACCTAATGCTTAGTGACCAAATTTTGCTTGAAAACTCTTTGAAATGACAAAATTTGACCTTGACACTTCAAAATCACTTTGTAAGAGCACATTTGATCACTGGAGGAAGGCTGGAAAGACTGACACTAACATTGGCTCCAATGGGGATGGTAGCTCCTTGGAGGTGCCAAGAACCTTAGACATCTGGGAGAGCAGACCAGTGCTTTCAACCATTGGGCGATGGAGTCATTATGTACACCTTTGACACAAAACTTTTGACACATTTATTGAATGAAAACTTGACTGAAAACTGACTGAAACTTAACTGAAGCTTGACTCAAACCGACTCGATGACAAACTGAAATAACTTGAAAAACTCACTCAACAGACCAAACACAAATGACTCATGACTGACTTAACTAAAACAAGAACTTACAAAGCTTTTTGAAGGGCAACAGTCCATCAAGATTTGAAATCATGATGACAACCACCTGTGTTTCTTACAAGACAACATACATCAAACTATATCAAAATGCCAATGCAACCAATCAAGCAGATGCCTTCTTGATTGATTCTCCTGATTAGATCTTCTGGTCAACAATACAAACCTATAACTGAGCATCCAAAAACATAGCTGACCATATTCTCCTTCATCACTGAACACTGCAACAAAAACTATCACTGCTGGCTGCAACAAACTTGCTAGAGGATCGTGAAAAACATGAAGATTTGCCACTGCCACCTCCTGCTGAAAGAACAAGGTGTCTTTTGCTCCAAATTCTGATCTGCCTTCCTCATGTGCTACGGTGAAAGTATGCTCATGGGCTTCAAAAAACTCCGAACAAATGGATGAGCAGATCTCTTCTTGGAAAAACATTTCAGCACATGAAACATATGAAGAATCTGAATGGAAATCCTGAATGCTATGATCTTCTATGGTGTGAATGTGCTGTAGGTCATCTTCATATGATATCACAACCAAATTATCAAGTTCCTTATTACATTCTTCAATCATAAGGAAAGAAACTTCAGCTGATTCTTGACGTGCAAAAATGACATTTCTATCATCTACCATAAATTCATCCAAAGGAACTGTTTCACTTACTTGAATGAAGATGTCATCTTGCTTTTCATGAACTGACTGAATTACCTCCTCATGCAGGCTCTGTTCTAATGGCATGAGAACATTTGGATCAAAAACTTTGTCTATGGTCTCAACAACAAAGCCCTCCTTTTCAGGATTCAGCACAAGGTATGCTTGGTCATCACAATCTGAATCTAGAACTGAAGTAGCTGTCCTGTCTTCTTCAATCTGCATGCTGTCTTCTTCTGTGGGCAGATCTGAAATAAGCTTTTCTCTTTCATCAATTTCAGCCATATGGCCATCTTCAACCTGCTGATCTGCGTTAACTTGAGCCGGAACAAGACCTCTCAAAAGTAGATCTATCTCATCTTCAGATAGAGGAGATAATACCTTTTGTTTTCTTTTGTTCACACAGTGAGTGTCTTCATTGATTTCAAGTGAAGGAGAATATAGATTTTCCTCATACTTTTGATCCATTTCATGCAATTCCTGTTGACTGTCAAGATGCAAAATTGTTTCATTTCCCACCGTACTAAGATCTTGGTCCTGCTGCAAATTTTCATGATCATCTCTATGGGAATCCACTAGGTTCTCTTCATGTTGCTGAAATGGATTCTCATACAGAGCCTCCATGATCTCAACGTCCATAAAATTATCATCTTCATAATACTTCTCAAGGCTTTCAATAAAATTATGTACATGGCTACAACAGTTCTGAACTAAAATCAAAGATGGATATGATTCTTTATACTTTTCAAAGAACACGGTATGAAAATCCCTTAAACAATAAATTGAAGAAGATGGCAAACTTTCATACCAAAATCGGGCTTCATCTTCCAGAGTAGCCATAAACATTTTCATCAAACAGTCCTCAAGAAAATTGATCTTTAACTTGCGAACATGCATATGAAATCTAATCAAATGTAAAGCAGCATCCTTCTTACCATCAGCGTTAAATGTGGGCAGATTCCTTGACCAATCTACCTTGGGCATCTTATTCGGAAAACCTGGAATGTGATCTCGGCTCAAGGGAGCATATCTTCTTGCAATCTGATCCATCTTGAGAAATCTCAAAGCTACTGATCTCTCTGCAGTGAAGTCACCATGAAGCATTGATCTCTGGATTTTTCAGTGAAGGAGTCGCCAGTGAATGATTTCAGCCTTTCAAGTGTCTGATCGTTGTCCACTATCAACAATCAGATCTGAACTTGATACATGTACTGGGGTGAAATGCAAATGAAGTGGTCGTATTCACAAGCTCACGGAGATTGACTGAAGCAGCGTTTATCTACTAACGCTGATGTAAAACAAGAGCGTTTTCGAAGGCTTCTGGCGTAACTTCAGGCTCCGTCTAAGACTTATGAAACAAACACATCAATCAACAAACAATTTTGTTCTCCCCAGTATGGTCGCCAATATGTTAGCGCTTGGAATTCACCTAGGCTGAGATAGACAAACTCTCAAGGCTACATCAAACCATTTCACCTCGTAGCTAGCCCTACGAGGTATGAGAAGGCTCTCTCGGGTCAGATTTGATAGATCTTTCAATATGATTAGGCTGACCAATTAAGAATAAATATTTTAGGCTAGTAAATTGATAGGGGGGTTGGATTTAATGATTTTTGGGGTTTTTGGTGGCAATTGGAGGGAGTGCAATTCAGGGTGCGGGGATTGGGCTCAGTTTTTGCAGGGGGTTCTTTGGGGCAAGGTAGGAACTTGTGCTGATGCCTTAATTTGAGATGGATGATCAGGAATGATAGAGGAGGAGCTAAAGAGGGCAAACAACAACTTTGAATCCTCTTTAGACAGTGGAAAACATAGATATTGAACAAAATTAAAAGCTGAGCATGGAATGCATGAATTCAAACTTTATCACTTCATCTGTTCAATTAGCAGCAAAGAAAGAGAGATGTAACACATAAACAAACTTACAGTAACAATTAGAAGACACACCATCAACACAATGATCCACAAGAATCCACAATGAAATCTGCAAAACCCTGTCCTTCCTTTCCTTAAATTTGCAGAAATAGATGTACAATACACAATAATGTTTCTCCCACAAGAGTCCAACCATGAAAATGAGAAGGAGAGAGCATAATATAGACCATCTAGACCATCTAACTCCTTTCCCCACCTCTAGGCGTCGAGCTTAGCTTCCTAGGAGCAGTTTGAACTAATTCTAAACTAAGAACTAGAAAATAGGCAACCAAACTACTTGCCTCTATTACTTAGCTAACTCATCCATGCATTAATTTTTCACTTTTTACATCATGGAAGCTTCTAGAAGGGTAAAGAGAGATAAAATCTATCAAAGTTCCATGAAAATATTACATTTATCCATCAACTACAAGTAAAAATGGTCAACCATAGTAAAAACAGTGTTTTTTGACAAAAAAGGTCAATTCTGGTAAAGCTGGCTCGAATGGTCGCGCCCCCTGTTCAAATGGTCGCGCCCCTTTGCAGCTACATTTGAGTGGGTTCCACTGATCCAAATCAGGTGCAAGATGGCTCATTGGAAAGCTTGGTCTGTCTACTTTCCATCCCAAGTGGAATTTCGGAATTTGGAGTTGTTTTGCCCCCTCAAAAACCATTTCTCCCAAGGTCACTTTCTGCAACTCAAAAAGTGGGCAGAAAGTCATTTTTTTGATGTATTTTGAGCTTTTGGAGGCTCAAATCTCAAGATCAGGCTTTTCCCAAGTATTGGTAATTTTTCTCTTTGCATGCTCTTTCCAAAAATTCTAAGTTTTCAAAATTCCGAGCAGTCTTCCAAAATGGTCTCACCCGGGGTGAGACCATTCCACGGGAAAAACCTGTAAATTGCACAAAAAATTCACAAATGACAAAATTTTCTCCAAATTTCTTGAAATTTGGGCTGGGAGTCCCCAATCAAGTACCATGCTCAGTCAAATAGGCTTTGGCCAAAGTTTGGAGTGGATCGGGCGTTTTCCTTCGTTTTTGTGCTTTGGCCAACCGTCCTTGGAGCACCTTCGTTCTCGCTGGTACTTTTGACATTTCTCTCAAACCATGACACCTGTGTAAAACGTGAAAGAGGTTTTTCTTCCTTGGAATGTTGTGGACAAAAACCTCTCTCAGTTTTGCAAAATTCATCTTTGATTGCTCAGAAACAGCTTTTGAGTGAAACTTGTCCCGATGTGTGAAACAAGGGATTTTGTCGAAATGGAGCGAAATGAAGGGGATAGAGGGCTTCTAAATTCTTGGGGAAATTTTTGGGAGTGGGGAGGGATGTTAGGAAGCAGGGGAAAGTGGAATCTCAGAGATTGAGTGAGGGGAAGGGGTCGAAAAGGACGAAACACAGGCCCAACCTAGAAAATTGCCAGGTTGTAGCTAGAAACTAGGGTTTGTGCAAAAATGAGGAATTTGGGGGATCTGAGTGTTTGATAAGGTAGGTGAAGGGTAGGGGAAGGTGTATGAACATCAGGAAACAAGTTTTGCCGATGATTTGTCCGCCCAAGAGAAACTGCCTTCAAAACCCTAAGAGAGGGAAATGACCTTGCCTGGGCGCAACTGAAGCATGAACAAGGTATCAAATGACTCATTAGACACTGAGATGATAATGACAACCCTATGAATGATAATACACTCAGCTGAATGATGACATAGACTGACATTTGGGCAACTTTGAACAGAGTGAAAGCAAACCCTAGACCTAATGCTTAGTGACCAAATTTTGCTTGAAAACTCTTTGAAATGACAAAATTTGACCTTGACACTTCAAAATCACTTTGTAAGAGAACATTTGATCACTGGAGGAAGGCTGGAAAGACTGACACTAACACAGTAAACATCATAAAACATTTTTCATGACTTAATGAAAGATTTGTTTCTTTACATCTTATAAGGACTTTTTCCAAATTTTCTAATGCCTCTTTAAATGAATTACCATAGACTGTAAAATCATCCATATAGACCTCTACACAATCATGAATTAGATCAGAAAAGATTCCTAGTACTGCCCTTTGAAATGTTGCGGGTGCATTACATAATCCAAAAGGAAGTACTCGGTAAGCAAAAGTTCCCCAAGGACAGGTAAATGTGGTCTTGTCCTGATCTTTAGGTGCTACCTGAATCTGATTGTAACCACTAAAACCATCCAAGAATGAGAAATACTTTTTGCCTGCTAAAGTATCTAATACTTGATCAATAAAGGGCACAGGAAAGTGATCCTTCAAAGTTGCCTTGTTCAATTCCCTATAATCAATGCAAACCCTCCATTTACCATTCTTTTTAGGTACTATAACCAAAGGGGAAACCCACCGACTATCTGAAATGGGGTAAATGAAGTTTACATTAAGTAACTTTTGGAGTTCTTCTTTCACTATCTCCCTAAGGTTTGGATTCATCCTTCTTTGAGGTTGTCTGATTGGCCTACTGTTTTCCTCAATGTAGATGTGATGAATGCAAGTCTTAGGGTCAATACCTTTCATATCAATATACTCCCATGCAAATGCAGTAGAATGTTTTTGTAAGATTTTGGTTAGCTCCCCCTGTTGTGATTTTTCCAAGTTTCTGTTGATATTCAATGTTTTTCCTGGAAAAATCTCAATGGCAGAACTACCAAACTCTTCCATAGAGAAAAGAGACATTTGTCTAGATGATAGACACTCAATATCAGAATCCAAATGAAATTATGTGTGGTCATATTCTGAAGATGGTTCAAAGTTTTCTAATGTGTTCAGAATTTGACTATCTTCACTAATCTCAAAAATGGTAAAGACAGGTTGTATAGTATCTTCATCATCAACCCACTCATTATCTCCTATTTCTGTAATTGCTTTTGCTGGAGGATACAGATTGAACTTCTTTGTTGAATTACCATCAGAAATATACATATCCCCAGACCTACAACTTATGAAAGCATCAGCTGTGGCTAGCCAAGGTCTTCCTAAAATAAGAGGATGTCCTCCTAGATTACTCTTAGGAGTTAAAATCATGAAAGCCACTGGATATTCCCAAGAGTCTAGGGAGACTGGAATGTCTTCTAATACACCATCTGGTTTAATAATTGATCGATCTGCAAGTTGCAATAAAGTAGGTGTAAAAAGAATATTAGGAAGTTTTAGCTGTTCCATAGTCTATCTACTCATGATGTTGATAGCAGCCTCTAAATCAATCAAAGTATTTGGTATTTCTACCCCATTGATATGTGTTTTGACAATTGGACTACCAGGGTCTACAAATTTCTGCATAGTAATTTTTCCCATCATGATATCTGCAATTTTCCCTACCCGGTGGATCCTTCTGGTATCTCTTGGTTTCCTTCCTGGTCTTTTAAGGCTCAACTCCTTTATTGTTTTTGCTAGAATAGGAATTTCCTTAATGGCTTGTAACAAGGGAATCTTGATACAGACATTCTTCAATTCATCTAGCAAATTATAGTCAGGCAACCAAATTTGTTTTTCCACTCCTTTGTCAATTTGTAATCTTTCAGGAAAAGGAGGTGTGGATAAAGATGCAGGTTGCTCAACTATGGGAGTTGTGGGGGTTAATTCTTTTTCTTTTTCTTTTTGAGTGTTTGGGTTTTGAAGAGATGATTCAGAACCCTTATTGGCTTCAAGAGATTCTTCCTAAAAAATGCTTTGCTTTTGAGCATTTATAGAAGGCTTATCTAAGACTCTACCTGATCTGAGTTGTACTTCATTGAGAGGAACAATCAAATAGGTAGGAAATTGTTGACCTTCCATCATGTAAGCATTTTGAGGGTTTTTATTATTGGGGTTTGGCAATGGCTGAGAAGGAAGTTGATTTGACTTCTATTGGAATGGAAGCAAGAGTTGAGAGTTTGGATTCTGTTGAGAAGGTTGTTGTTGTTGTGGAAATGGCAATGATAGTTGTGGATTTTGATTTGGAAGTTGTGGAGCTTGTTGGTTTTGAAAAGATGGAGGATATTGGTAAAATTGAGCAAATATCCCACAAGGATTTTGCATACCTTGTACCCATGATAGAAAAGGATTTTGAGGTTGGGACCAAGGATGTTGCTAAGGATTCCAATTTGGTTGGGGTTGAAAATTCATAGAGTTTCTAAACCCTTGATTTTGTTGCCCCTGCCAAGGTCTCCTTGCAACAAAACAGAGAGATTCGATTGTATTTGGATCTTCTTGAAAGACAGATTTGAGCCCAGGAATTGAAGGACAATCCTTGGTCTCATGATTCTCTGAACAAATTACACATGTTTCTACAACTTTTGCATCCAAGGGACATTCCCTTAGAGCATGTTTCTTCTTACACTTTGGGTAAAAGATGGCCAAAACCTCAGCTTCTGCTTTATGCTTATTGTGAATCTTAAGGGTGTCTAGTTGCTCACTAAGACTCCCTAAGATATCAGTGTTGAATTCATCAAGCATGTTGCCAATCTCAGCCCTACTTACCGATCCAGTTGCAGATTTATTTGCTCTGATGAGGGAAGGATCTCTAGGCCCTTTTTGAGTTTTAGATTTCCCCCTTGAGAGATGGACACATAGTTCTGCTATATCATTGAGTGAAAGTTGAGATATATCTCCCTTCCCCATCATGTTCAAAATATCTATCCATTCATCTCTAATGGCTTTCAATAGAAGGGCTTTTAAGGTCTCCTCATCTAAGTTGTTCATTTTTGCTCTTTTCAAGTTGTATTGAAATCTTTCAAGCAACTCCTCCAAGTTTTCATCTTCTTTTTGCATCATTTTGAATACCTCATCCTTGTGATTGGTGGGCATACAATAGTCCAGGTACCTATCCAAAAATGTTTGTTTCATATCATTCCAAGACCTAATGGATTGAGTGAGTAATCCCATGAACCACTTCAAGGCTGCTCCTTTCAATGTTGAAGGGAACAGTTTCAGTTTTTGAGAGTCTTCCAGATAATCATAAGTTCGACAAACGACTTCAAACTCAAATAGAAATGTTTCAGGGTCCTCATTCCTCATCCCATGGAAGTTTGGGAGGACAGATGGTGAGATGTTTTTCATTGTGGCTCGGGAGTCCTCATCAACTATAGGAAACCTGAATGAGTTATCCCCATCCCTATTTCCTCCAATGTTACCTCTACCTCCTCCATTGTTTCATCCTCCTCCTCCTCTACCTCTACCTCTACCAAATCCAGTTTCTCCTTCCTCTGTCATAGTAGTTTCCCTAGAGACTTCAGAGTCTTCTGGTTCTTCTACAAAGGGTGAACGAGAAGGAATTTCTCCCTCTTCTTCAGATGATTCTACTTCTTCTATTACAATTTGTCTTTCTGTAGAAGGAAGGAAAGGATCTCTTTCTAGTTCAGATTCGATGGAAGGTGTGGGAGAGTCGACTCCTGCCTCTTGAATTTCAGGAATCCTAGGGCTTGGAGTGTAAGTTGGAGATAATGGAGGTGTCTCTTGTCTATTCCTTGAAGTAGATGGACTTGTAAAAATCGAACTCTTAGCTCTAGCTAAAATCCTTCCCCTAGAATCTCTTGCTTTATGCATGTCATTTTTATTTTCCTTCAAGTCGGGGTAATAATTCTCTTTCTGATCTTCCAGGTCACTCTAGGTGCAAGAAGAGAGCATACTCAAGAAACTATTAAACCAATAACTTTCTCTTTTCTGATCCTCCAGATCACTCTAGGTGCAAGAGGAGAGCATACTTTGAGAGGTTATTAATTTTCCTTCCTTGAAATTTTCTTGCTTTTTTCTTTTTTTAAGAATTGGCTACCTAAATTCACTTCCCCGGCAACGGTGCCAAAATGTTTGGTCAATTTAGTGAAGTCTAAATTGCAACTTTTAAATGTCAACCCGGGGCTCGTAAGCTGATGAAGTGAGGTGTACTATATGTACTTAGATAACTGTTTTCTTAATATTTTGTCGTTTTTAGCTTTTTAAGTTTGTTTTCGAATGTATCTTTCCTACTGTGATGTGATGGAAGTAATAAAGCAAGTGAAATGTGGATGATTGTGGTGATCTCTAAATGATTTCTTCAAAACTTGAAAAGTATTCTACAAGAAAGCTTGAACAACAACTGCAATAAAATCAAAGCTTAAAATCAAATAAAGGACTAATGGCATCGGCCCAGTATCTCTGCTGCTCATGAAAATGAAAATTAAATTTATATTAACTCAATTAAAAGCAAGAACAACTACTTTACACTAATTTACACTATTTTAACTCTTCATTTAAATCTAATCAATGTAAAATTTAAGTGAGACAAATCACACTATTTTAACCTTTTCTTAATCATGTGAGAACAATTATGAACAGGTCAATAATGTGAGTCTTAAAGCAAAATAAACCAAGCTGCACTAAGTGATATTTTGGCTCCAATAAAGTTAGTTGATTATAGAAAAAGAACCATCAATAAATGAACAACTTGATAACTACTGAGCAGAAAGTAAAGTGCAAGTTAAAGAAATGACAGTAAGGAAAATCAAAACTCCAAAACAATGAATGTCAGCAACATAGACAAGACGATCACGCATGCCACTAGTTATGAAAAGAAAAGAAAGAAAACTGTCCTGGGCTTGCCTAAGAAACCTGCATAACACACTGATCAGTCATGAACAAAAGTGCAGAAATGTAAATTAGCAGAATTCAAAGTTTATGTACAGCTAATATACATGTTGAAAAGAAATAAAAACGCAGCAATTAAAAGACATCTGTACAGCTATTATACATGAAACAAGAAAGAGAAATGCAGGAAATTAAAGATTACTATACAGGACTTCAGCAAACAGGGGCCCTCTGCCTACTTCAGCCGGTTCAAGGAGCAGTGATACGCTTAAGTGTAAAACAATCTTCTCATGTATTGACAGCAAATGTAAAAGTACAGTGGGGAGCTCAAAATTACAAAGCGATTACAACAACGACTAACTATCCAGCGTTCAAAGACGCTTTATTTATAATAGAGGAAAGCAAACTAACTTAATGAAAACTAAGCTATTCAAGCAACTGTGTAAAAACACGTAATCTTGCTGCGTCCTCGGATTTAGGCAACAGTCGTTGTGGGCATTCAATTTGCTGTTGGATTCATGTTTCCCAATGTCTTCGTGGCTGAGGAAGATGCCACCTATTCTTCACGTGCTCCAAAACAGAACATGCAGAGCCGTGCCACCACCAATGACTTCTGTTGACCGTATTTGCCTCCTCGTTGACCACGGGTTTTTATGACCGGTTTGGGTGAGCTGGAAGGACACACACCATGTCCTTGGTTCCACAAACTTGCCCATGTGGCTCTTCTTCCCAGAGGACACCTGGAACATATCATTTAATAAAACAGCTGCAGAATCCGGGGTTAGCTGCGGAAACGGGGATCAGCTGCGGAAACGCAGCACTTTGAACCAAAATTCTAAACCAACAACACTCATTAGCGTAATTAGCAAACCATGTAAAAAGTCTTAAAATACAATGATTTGAGCAATTTGATGGAGGGAATGAGTGGCAAAAGAAGGAAATGAATAGGAAAAGGAGGCTGAGAGGATGTGTAAAGAAGTGCAGGTTTGAGGCTCAACAGATCTCTTATACATGGTTGGGCTAGATCATGTAGCTATACTAGAGTGTTTGTTCCACTCATAGGTCCTCCCTCTGAGACCATTTAGAGTGTCAAAGGCAGTGCTTTTGTATTTATTGATGAACTTGCTATGGATTGTGGACCTTCTTCACCTATTGTGGATACACATCTTGATTTTAAATCCTCTTTAAACTTTATGTGTTTATGTCTTGAAATTGTCTTTAATTTTTAAATTGACTTCAATTGATGTGTTTGAATTTAATGTATATGGTATTAAATTATGTTTATGATTTGCAGACCCTCAGCAGGGCGAAGACAAGGATCAAAGTGCAATGTCAATCCCTCCATGGAATGACACTATAGGTAGTATCACAGTTGAGGATGTTAGGGCCCAAAATACATGGATCACACGAGAGTTGGATAAAATATCTATTAGCTCGCCTACTAGGTGTAGTTTATCTATGATGCTCAATAACATCTACAGGTTTATCGAGACGTATTAGTGGGTGGGTCCACAAAGCCACCTCCTACATTCCATACATAGGATTAGAAGGCTGGAGGTTAGAGGCCCACATACTTGTAAGGCAGTTGTTGACACCTAATCCTCAGGATTGGGTGAATTCATGTAAATAATTAAATTAGGAATGTGAACAGTCATCAACAGATGAACTAAACAGTCACACCCTTTTGTATATAACAATAACATGCCTGATGGAATAATACGAATTAGTTTTCTGCCTAATGGAGTTACTCCTGGCCTGACATGGTATCATAGCCAGCTCCTTTTTTTAGCTATTTTGCTCCTGTAACTCCTCTGTCCTATCCTGACATGGTACAGTCCTAAGTTACCTTCCAGCGCTGCTCTGCCTCTGCCATATTCCCTTCCAGCGCTGCTCTGTCCATAACGCGTTGCTCCTCCATACTGTCCTGACTGCCAAGCGTTTCATGATAATTAACGCTGTCCTATTGCAACATAAACCTAATATGCGTTACGCCACCGCCTGTCTTTCCAATGCATCTATGTACATCTTGTTCTAATCAAAGACCATTCAGGTTCTGTTTCCATGTGAAAGCGGCTGAACCTGTGGGGTGAGGAATGAATCCAAGTGCGTGTGAGCGAGGCGTGAACCCAAGTGCGTGGAGAATCCTTCGAACAACGCTATGGTTTAACCTGCCTATGGTTTAACGCTGGAGCAGTATACTTTCTGACAACGCTGTGGTTTAATTGATTATGTAACGATTTTTATGTCTAATGAAAGTGGTGTTTTGGACATGGTACGCATATCATTTTCTAGAACAGTGAATATTAAACCATAAACTGCACGCAGAAACGAGGTGTATCGGTTGTAAGCAGCTCGACCGGTATAAGTATTAAAAAAATTCGAAGTTTTGGGTTCTTTTTCCTGCATTTAGCGCACCGATTTGATTGAAATCTGTGAATTTCTGGCTTGTATGGAAACTCGCCTATGATTTTATTGTGTTTTTGTCGACTTTTTGAGCGGTCTGGCCCTGGATTGCTCACTCTGTAATCTTTGGCAGTTTTCTGGAGTCTCGTCGTGGAGAGATTGAAGTGGATCTATGTTTGAATGGTGGTAAAATTTAAAACAGTATATGCATTGACTAATCTGTTGCCTTTTAAAAAAAAATATCTGCTGCGTTGAAGAAGGATATTTGAATGTTTTTTTGGATGGTATATATATATGATTGAGAAAGACACTATTGAAGATTGAAGCCCGTGCTTTCCCATATGACAACAAATTTTCTCTGGCGCCGTCTGTGGAGTAGTGCAGCGAAGTGAGCTTTATTTTAGGGTTTTGCTAATCTAAACACAATTTTTTTTTTTTTGTGTTTGAGATAATATCATTATCGCTGGCATATACTCTGAAGTTTTTGTGGTATATACTTGAAGATTTTTGACATGTAAAAATGTGTACTCTTAACTCTGTTTAACACATGAAATTGTATTGAGCCCCTTTTTTTTGGTACACTGACTGCATGGTATTGGCATCCATATTGGTATGTAAGGAAGAGATTTGAAATCTTTTGAGAATGCCTTTTTGAGTACATTTTACTATATATCAGCAGAAGTATTTTTCTATCAGCAGAAGTATTTTTTTTACAGAATGCATTCAATCATATCCATGGTAGGAATAGTTCTCATTGGCAAGGAGAACTATCTTGAATGGTCCCAGATGATAAAACACACCCTCATCATCAATGAGCTGTGGAAAGGAGTGTGTGTCAGAGAAGGAGACAATGACCCAGTACAGCCTACCTCAGAGAAAGAGCTCATCATTTGGGAAAACAAGAATAGCAAAGCCTATGCATTAATCGCAGCATCTATAAATGAAGAGGTGAGTCGCGATATTTCATCATATTCAACTCCCTTTGAAGCCTCACAAAAGCTTAAAGAACTCTATGAATCACATTATGCAGTTGAAGTTGTTCAACTCATGATTAAACTCTTCACTCTTGAACTGCAAAATAATGATCCTCTTGCTCTTGCATCTGAAGTAAAGTCTATAATGCATGATATCAATTCCACTAAGGTTGAGCTGGATATCCCTCTTATTAATTTTCTCAAGGCACTTTATCCTACTTACTCCAATTATATTGAGTCTTTGCAAGCAAATGGAAATCTCAAAGATATAACCTTTGACTCTCTTGTGAAAAAGTTTGCTGAAAGAGAGAAAGCTTTTGGAAAGAAGATAGCCCCTGAATCTTCTGAAGAGACTGTCTGCCTTGCTCATAAAGAAAAGCATCCTGCTCAAGGTTCTACAAGAGGAAGAGGTGGACGAAGAGGAAGAGGGAGATATTTCAGAGGCAGGGGGGCAGACATTCTCAAGGAGAGAAGGCAGATTTGCAGTGCATACGCTGCAAAAGAAATGGATCACATGATGCCTCTACATGCAAGCTACCATGGGACAAAATTGAGGAGAAAAGAAACCAATAGAAAGGTAAAACTGATGATACAGACAAAGGTAAAACACCTGAATCTGCTCACTATGTTGAGGCACAATGTAACATTGGAGTAAATGAAGATTTGTTTAATGCTTCACTTGCTTCATGGAGAAATGATTGGTTGCTTGATTCAGGAGCAACCTGCCACATGTCTCATAGAAAATATTTTTTTGAAGATTTCATTGACAATGTTGATGGAGCAGTATACTTTGCAGATCAATCAAAAATCAAGTCGTCAAGGCTTGGCACAATCAGGCTTAAACTGCCTGGTCTTCCAGACTTTCTTCTGGATCATGTTCTATATCTCCCACAGCTCAAAAGAAACTTGTTGTCCTTGGTCCACATCCGCCAGCAAGGTCACTCCATTCATATTTTTGATGGCAAGCTTGAGGTAAGAAAAGCATCTGACCACTCACTTGTCATGAGGGGAATAGAAGAAGAAAGGCTTCTCAAACTGCAAGGAACCTCTGCTCATGCACAACATTTCTCATATATTTCTCATCATGAAGAAGGTACACTTCCATCAAGTTTATTATGGCATGCTAGATTTGGACATTTGAACTATGACAGTCTCCGCTTATTGAAGAAAAATGGTGTTGTTGGTTTGCCTACAATTCCTAGAAAACTTAAGCAATGTGATGCTTGCATTCTAGGAAAGCATAGCAAACAGTCTTTTCATGGTTCACATTCAAGAGCACATAGGAAACTTGAACTCATTCATTTAGATTTATGTGGTCCAATTCCTGTTTCTTCTGCAAATGGAAATAAATATATCATGACGTTTATTGACGACTACACCAGAAAGTGCTGGGTTTATTTATTGAAGAACAAATCTGATGCTTTTCAAACATTCAAGAATTTTCATAAATGGATTGAAAATGATGCACAATCTCATATTGGGTCTATTCGCACTGATAATGGAAAAGAATACACATGAAATGAATTTGAAAACTATCTTCGTCAAAATGGGATCAAACATCAAATAACTGTTCCCTATAATCCCCAACAGAATGGTGTAGCTGAAAGAATGAATAGAACAACCTTGAATATGGTACGATCCATGCTTTTCTTCAAAAATGTAAGGATAATGTTTTGGGTTGATGTTGTTCTATGTGCTCCATATATAAAGAATAGATGTCCATCTAATGCTATAAGAAACAAGACTCCTTATGAATTGTGGTATGGACATGTTCCTTCGGTAAAACATCTCAGGGTCTTTGGTTCCACCTATTATGCTTTGATACCAAAGGTACATAGAAACAGACTTGGTGCTAGAAGTCGTAAGTGTATCTTCCTGGGGTACTCAAACACCTCCAAAGCATACTGCCTCTATGATGAAGTAAATAACAAGTTTGTTGTATCTAGAGATGTAATTTTTCTTGAATCATCCAAAACTGACAATGTTGTTGAGGGGCAACTTGATCACTTGGATAGATTCGCAAAAACAAAATCATTTCAAGAATTTGATAATCAGATTCCACATCTTGAAGGGGGGATTCCTATACTAGATCAACATGTGGAATCTTCTTCTGAAGAACACTCTTCCCCGCATGAAACTCCAACAATGGATGATTCTTTAAGTGATGTAATTGATAGAATTGGGAGACTCAATCTTGATTCAGTCCCAACTCGATCAACAGAGCAGCCTGGACCATCTCAGAAAAGTCCCCCAAAGTGGCTGACAAAGACACTTGAAAGTGTTCATCCTGATGAAATTGGAAAAACAGGAACCAGAAATTCAAACTGACAAAATGGAGGTGATGTAGATGACTATAATTCACCTGTTGATATGGATGTTTCTTATGATTGTGAATTGAACTTGTCTACAGATTTTGAACCAAATTCCTTTAAAGAAGCTGCTTCTCATGATGAATGGAAAGAAGCGATGCAAAGGAGTATGATGCCCTCATAAAGAACGACACTTGGAAGCTGGTTGATCCTCCATTTGGAACCAAACCAATTGGCTGCAAGTGGGTCTACAAGAACAAGTACAAAGCTGATGGCTCACTTGACAAGCACAAAGCTAGGCTTGTGGGAAAAGGTTTTGCAGAGAAAGAAGGGGTCGATTATGAGGAAACTTTTGCCCCCATAGCAAAATGGGCCACCATCCGGACACTCTTTGCACTAGCAGCTCATAATGGTTGGAAAGTCCATCAAATGGATGTAAAAACTGCCTTCTTGAATGGAGATCTAAAAGAGAATGTTTTTATGCCCCAGCCTAAAGGATTTGCTGTGAAAGGACATGAACACAAAGTATGCAAACTTGTGAAGTCCTTGTATGGCCTCAAGCAAGCACCGCGAGCCTGGTATGAAAAACTAACTGAGCATCTTCTGAAACTCAATTTCAATCATTTTGATCTTGATGATGCAACTTTATTTGTCAAGAAAATTGGAAAAACAGTTGTATATCTTGTGGGATATGTAGATGATCTTTTAATGACAGGGAACAATGAAAGCTACATTGCATCCATAAAGAAGGAATTGGGAAAAAGTTTTGAAATGACTGATTTGGGCTATGTTCATTACTATCTTGGCATTGAAGTAACCCAACATCCAAAGTCCATATTTCTTTCTCAAAAGAAATACATTGGAGATTTGTTGAACAGGTTTGGCATGATAGAGTGCAATCCTCTTACTACTCCAATGGAACAAAACTTGAAGCTCACATCTATTGAAGGAAAGGAATTTGAGGATGCAACAAAGTATAGACAGCTTGTAGGAAGTCTCAACTACCTAACTACCACCAGACTAGACATTTCATTTGCTGTTGGAATCCTCTCCAAGTTTATGCAAAAGCCTTGTGAGGGACATTGGTCTGCTGCAAAGAGAGTTCTAAAGTACTTGAAGGGAACTCAAGACTTTGGAATCAAGTACACACAGGTGGATGACTTCAGTTTAATTGGATACTCTGATTCAGACTTCGATGGAGACAAAGAAACTGGGGTATCTACTTCAGGATATGCTATGAGTCTTGGATCAGGAGCTGTCTCCTAGAGATCATACAAACAATCAGTTCCAGCAGATTCCACAACAGAAGCAGAATACGTGGCAGCAGCTGAAGTGACAAAAGAAATTGTGTGGTTTAGGAAAATTCTTGAAGATTTGTAGGTAAAACAAGTACAATCAACTCCACTCATGATTGACAACACCTTTGCAATAAAGTTGGCCAAGAACCCAAAGTTCCATGATCGAACAAAGCACATCAATACTAAATATCATCTGATCCGACATCATGTTGAGGCCAAAACAATCCATCTCTGTCATTGTTCCACAAATGAGCAAACTGCAGACATCTTCACCAAAGTGCTTGGAAGAGAAAAGCTTGAAAGATTTAGAATGATGCTTGGACTCACCAACATCCCTTCAGATTAAGCGGGGGAATGTTAACACCGAATCCTCAGGATTGGGTGAATTCCTGTAAATAATTAAATTAGGAATGTGAACAGTCATCAGGAGATGAACTGAACAGTCACACCCTTTTGTATATAACAATAACATACCTGATGGAATAATACGAATCAGTTTTCTACCTAATGGAGTTACTCCTGGCCTGACAGTAGTGAAAGATGCCACTAAGAACATTGATTTTCATGGGAGTTGTTTGACATCCCTCTAGACTGTCTTTCTAGACATGTTGGTCTGATTCCGCTAAAATATTTTAAGAATGTTGATGCAACCCTTTTGTTTATGATTGATTCATTGGAGCTTGGGCCCAGTTCCCCCAGCATGACGAGATCCCCATTTACTTTGCAAAGAACATATATGTGGAGTTTTTGCTACATATAAGTCTAGATTACACCAACATCCGATCTAAGCTTTATGGACCCGACTTGGGATGTAGTTATGAATGTGTCGAGGCTCCTAGGGACCCTATGCATGTAGCACCACATTTGACATTGTTTCCATGACCATCCCAAAGCATGGTATTGCAGATGGAGCTAGAGAAGTCGTTACAACTTGGCACTGAGACTAGGAATACCATTGCAGATAACATGCAGAGGATACTGACCATTGCACAAGTCGCATTGTGTGGAGATATGATCAGACCAACTTTGTTGCCTTGTGTCCCATTAGTTGCATTACATGATGATTAATATCTGTGAGTCTAGGGTGTGACCAAATTTTTTCATATGCATGTATGTCAAGTGATACCATCCATGACACTTCAAGGGTGCACGACCCATGTGACACATGCTAGGTACATATATACATAACTTTTGACTCTTATCATCAGATTATACATTGTTTATATTAATAAGTTTGTATCAGATTGCATTTATATTAATAATTTCATGATAACATGCATGCATAACCCAACTACACAAATGAGCTTCTGAGGTCATCCGAGGGGGAAGTTGACTAGCCAGAGAAGCCTGCTATAGTGCATGTTTCCATAGCCCAATCTCTTCCACCTCCACCTCCACCTCATAACAATCATGGATTAGCAGTTGAGGTAAAAAAAATGTATTCCTAAAATCTCAAAGCTTTCTTTTTTTTAAGTTACATGTATACATGCTAGTTAATTCGTAGACTAATTATAAGTTGTATTTGCCATTGTGTACATAAGCCCAAGTGCAAAGGGGTGTCAATGTTGAAGTTATGTGGACAAATGAGTGGGATGTTGGGTATGGAGGCGTTGAGCCACATGTAAGGGAGCACTAAACCTAGACTGATCAGACCCCCATCCCACCTGACTTCCATTTGCACTCGATTGAGACAAAGGTAGGGGACTATTTAAATGCACATTTCAAAATCATTTATGTCCATATTGTTTATTTTGTACAATAATGTTCTAATTAATTTGAATTTGAATGCGTTATATTTCAGTACCGAATTATGGATGCTCACTTTATGGAATGTAACACACATAAGAGTTCCAGAAGCTATACTTTCTAGAGTGGATCATAGATAGTTTTTATATTTTTAGGCCCATTTCATAGTGAACATTCACATGTGATGTCTAGAGTTTGTAAATTTTCATACGTGGACAATTTATGGATGCTTATTATTTCAGTTTGTGGATGTTCAGGTATAATGTAATTTGTATGTATTTTCATATGGATAATTTCTTATCATACATAACTAACAAGATAACAATTTTGACTTCTCAAGAAATAAACTAAGAAAATAAGTACAATATTAAACTATGATGCAAGTCACTTTGATACTTAAAATGAACTAAAATATATGTTCACGGTTCAGTTAAAAAAAAAGGATTGAAATACATTTTAAAAGACGTCTTCAACTAGTAATGTTCAACTAATAAGTTTTATTAAATTTTATTATTGTTGAGGTCATCTACAAGAGCTTAGTCATAAAACATGATATATGTTCGACAGTTGGCAATTTCTAGATGGTTAGTGGCCTAGTGAAGACATTTGCAAGTGTGTTGGCATTGATGTCAAGAATCATGCTAGGGAGATGTGTTGGGCAGTTGACATTGCCTAAATGTTTCCAGGAGTGTTGGAATTGATGTCAACCATACTAGCTTGGATGATTGTCACAACAAATGTTGGAAGTGATGGCCCAGGAGGAACCCCATGTTTATTCATGGAAATATTTAAGTAGAGAATAATTATAGCAGCAGGCTTATTGGAGAAGCCATAAACTGATGATTACGGTGATGGACTAAGAGGAAGTCCGTGGTAGTTGTAGGATTCATGTAGAGGATCACCTTGGTGGTTGTGAATTTTAGCTATCTAGAGAGTCAAGGATCAGAAGAGTGGAAGAGAGTTTGGAGGCATCTTAGAGGTAGAATATGGGTTCAAACCCTACATCATATCATTTCCATTCGAATGTTCTCTAGAAGAGCTTTCCAACGATATGCAGAAGTCTAGAAATGGATGCTGGTTCAAAATTTATGGTCTGCTGAAGTTTCAATAATTAAAGCCTTAGGAGGGAAAGAATATCAGCGATCGAATGTCGGAGGTCTAGAGATACCGGTGTTCACATATCGGGGGTTTAGAGAAGAAAACATATCAGTGATCACACATCGGAAGTAAGGAAAATCTATGCATCGCAAAATTGGAGGTCTTGAGATACATGAGCATTGACATATCAGAAGGTTGGGCATACCAGCACATTGTGATATTGGTGATCGCATATCGAAGGTCCAGTGATATTGGCACATGTCAACATCACATTCAAGCATATCAAAGATTGCAATATTGGAAATTTCCATGTGGTGAACCCTTTAAATGTTGTAATATTGGTGAAGCGTCGATAGCGTTAAAAGCTGTTGGGAATGCCAAAAGAGAATTAACAAAGGATTTCATTGCAAAACCAAAGGTGGGCGAGCCCTTTTCTCTCTCCTCTAGCAGGACATGTGGTGGCATATGATTGGCACTGATAAGGAGACATGCCATTGTCTTGTAGGCTCTGATAAGGGACAAGTGGTAGCTAATATCAGCGTGACATCACAGTACAATAGGAAACATGGCAGGAATATCCAACCATATTGGGTGGCCTAATGGGCCATATTTGGGTGACATATGTCACCACTTAGGAGTCTCCATGTGGCAATGATGATGTCATATCGAAAGTTGGAATTAGAGGATTAAGGATGTCAGCACTTTGAAATAGTTAGCAATTGAAAACTTTCGATAAAATGGATCCGATGTATTGGCACTATTAATTTTGAAAATAGGGTCAAATTCCACATTGGACAACTCATATGACCAAGATTATGATTGCATTAAATTCCTCTTTTTCACAAGACCAAAATTGACCTAAAGATTACCTGATTTGGTTAAGCGGAAGTTAAGTTTTGAATTGTTTTATTCATTCATTCATTATGGAATGGGTCGACCCTAACCACTTGGGTAACTTCTTGGGTCAACCTCAACCCCATGTAAACCCTCAAGAAAGCCTATAAAAGGAAGTGACCTCAAGTTCATTTCAACTCACTTGATCAAGACATGTCTCTATTCTTCTATTTTTTTTGGCTCGCATAGGTTTGTCGACAGAACTTCGCACAAAGTCCGAAATTATAGCCAAAAGGTTTGCTCTGGGTTAGGGTTTTCTAGACCTTGGTCACTGGCACAAAACATAAGTTTTTCGTTCTTGGTCGTAGGCACAGAGTAGGCAAGAGAGTGACTTAGGCTCTCTGGTCACTCAGGGATAGTTCAGTAAAAGAAACTTTGGGTTCATAGGTAGATTGGAAGGTTCTGGTCCCTGGTCACTCGCACAAGGTAGCCCTAAGCATGACCCTGTCATCTCGTTCAATCACGCAGCTCAGAAAGGGTGTGAGTCTGGGTTTTTCTATCACTTGCACAACTCAAAAATGGAGTGAATTTGGGTCTTTGTAGTTTAGTTCCAGATTCTCACACATAAATATCCCCTCAAAGTGACTCTGTAATCACAGTCATTCGCATAATGTAGTGGTGAGAGCGACCCAGAAGTTTTAGTTGCTCACAGACAGTGTTGATGAGGGATACCCAGTTTAGATCTAGCGTTTTTACATCTTGACTTTAGTCAACTTAAGTGATTTGGTAGATCTAGGTTCCTCTACTGTTATAACAGATCTATAGATTTGTAGATCTGATTTATTATTATCCACTGCAAATCATATGTATTGGGCTCATTGTACTCACTGCTGAAATATTTTTATAACGAACTACTAAAAAGAAGATTTGAAATTGTTTCCCCTCGTGGGGTTTTTCCCTGGTCTTAGACAAGTCTACTATATCTTATGGTTGTGATGTTGTCTTCTCTATCACTGCATATTTTGTTCTTTATTTAGTTACGTTTATGATTGATTATACTACTAATAATTGGATGCATTGTTAATTAAAAGATAAATTGGGCTAAAGTAACTGATACAACAATAAACAATCAAAAAATTTAACATGGTATCACAGCTAAGGTGAAAGACAAGCCCAAGAGAAGACAAGCCTTCAAGCCCTCTTCTTTAGAAATCAAATTTCCTATTGAAGGTCAAGATGTCGTTGTCTACCTTCAAGGAGCATGAAAAGTTGGGTAATGCATCAAACTTTGATGCATGGAAAGTCAGATTGGAGATTATAGATGACAACGATGATGTGCTAGAATACATTCAAGGAAGTATGTCGAGCCTCCAGAAAGTGCTTTCGCTTCTCTCAAGAACATTTACAAGAAAGTTGGGTCTAAAGAAAAGAAAATTATAGTTGGTGCTTAACAAGGTAATTTACTTTCTTATGTTGGGAAGGTAAGAAAGTCTAAAGATATGTATGACAAGATAATCGACATGTATGAAGTCAACAACCTAAATGAGATCATCACCTTGAAATATCAACTCAAGGAAGTCAAGATGAACAAAGGGGAAGATGTCCAATCTTACATTATGAGGATCTCTTGTCATAGAGAACAATTGCAGAGGGTTGGAGAAAATGTACCTGGCAAGGAGCTAGTGGTTGTGACTCATAGAGGTCTCCCCTGTATTTGGGAAACCTTCATTACTACTATCAAAAACAACAATTTCCTTCCATCATATGATGAGATCATTGGAAAAATCACTCAAGAAGAATCTAAAATGATAGAAAGAGGAAGGATTCAAAAGCATGAAGAGGGAGAGCTTGCTGCATACATCACTCATGGTAAAAGAAAGAAGACAAGAGGAGGTTCATCAAGGAAGCCTCCTTCTCAAAATACAAAAATAAGGAATAAAATATCAACATCTCATGTTGAATGCTTCAATTTTCATCAAAAGGGTCATTATGCACGAGACTGTCTTGAGAATGGAAAGAGGCCACACTACAACATTAGAGGCAACTACAATACGAAAAGAAGAAAAGACAATCAAAAAAATAACTGTGAAAGAAGAGATGATAGAAGAAGAGGAGACTCCTCAAGCGACTGTGAAGAAGATCATCCTCCTCAAAGAAGCCAAGAGCTCCTAGGTTTGAAAGTAATGTTGTAAATAAATCTGAATACATTCTCATTTGTGTTCTTACTAGTTCTTCTCCACTGGATTCGTGGGACAGTTGGTTGGTTGATTGTGGCGCCACTCATCATTTCTCTGCTTATAGAGAGGTCCTGTCTAATTTGGTAGAGAGGGAGACTAAGCTAAAGATCATTCTTGGAGACAACTCTACTCATCCCATGAAAGGTTTTGGGTCCATCAAATCTCAACTAAATTCTTGGGAATCAGTTCTGCTGCATGATGTCATGTATGTACCAGGATTAATGAAGAATCTGGTATTTGTATCTGCATTGGAGGACAGAGGGATAAGGATTTCCTTCATCAAAGGTAAAGTTATAACTTGGCTTGTTGATTCACCTATGAGGGATGCCTTCACACCAGGATCAAGATTTGAAGGACTTTATAGGTTTATTGGAAGGTCTCTACTTGCATTGGTTCATAATACCAATCATTTGAGAGAATTATTGCATTGCGGATTAGCTCATCTTCACTATGATGCACTTCAGAAATTGAAGAAATTGGTCTCTAGTATTCCCAATGTTCAGGCTCATCATGATGGTGTTTTTCGAGGTTGTACAAGTGGGAAGAAAACAAGGGGACCATTTCCCTAGAGTAAGAACAAGACAAATGACATCCTCCATCTCATTCATTCTTATATATGTGGTCTAATGCCTATACATTCAATGGGTGGTCATCTCTACTACATTACCTTTATTGACTACTTCTCAAGAAATATATGGATATACTATCTTAAGCATAAGGATTAAGCCTTTGAAACATTCAAAGAATTCAAAGCCTTGATCGAAAATAAATCAGGAAAGAGAATCAAATTCTTCAAATCCGACAATGGAGGAGAATACATGTCAAAATAATTCATAGCATTTTGCAAGAAAGACAGAATCAATAAGGAAACAATTGTGCCATATACGCATGAATAGAATGGTCTAGCTGAAAGAAAGAATAGGTCTATATTATAAGTTTTCCATGCTATGCTCCATGATAAAAAGGTGCCAAAGTTCCTTTTGACTGAAGCTACATCTATTGTTGCCTATGTTCAGAATAGGGTGCCTCATCAAGCATTAGAGCACAAGACTCTAGAAGAAATATTCACAAGCTTTAATCCTGATTTTAGCCATTTTCATGTATTTGGATGCCTAGTATATTTTCATGTGCCAAAAGACAAAGGGAACAAACTGGAAGCTACTGACAGAAATCGTATGTTTGTGGGTTATTGTGAAAATTATAAAGCATATAGAATTCATATTCTTGGTCAGAGGAAGGTCAAAATTGGTAGGGATGTAACATTTGATGAAGATGAAACTCTTGGAAAAGCAAGAGGTCTTCCTCCAACTCCTCCTCTCAAGGAAGAGAATGATGACTAGGATATTTTGGATGGTCCATTTGTACCTATGTCCGATATGGTTTATGATCCCATAGAGCCTATGGATCCATTAGATCCTCCTCCCAGTGATCCTCCATCTAAGAAGAGATCACTTTGACTCCGCAATACTTTACATGATACTAAAAGAAATTTCCCCATTCACAGATCATTCAGAGAAATGAAACAACCATGAAGGTATTAGGGATATGTTGCTTCTATCAGTACTATGATTGACTCCGAACCGTCCACATTCAAAGAAGCAGTAAAAGAGCAAGTTTGGAAGGATGTTATGGCTGAAGAATATGAATCAATTATGAAAAATGATGTATGGGACATTGTACCTAGACCAAAAGGGAAGTGTGTTGTGACTTCAAAATGGCTATTTAAAATCAAACACAGAATTGGTGGCAACATTGATAAATATAAAGCAAGGTTCATGGCTCGAGGCTGCTCACAGAAAGAGGGAGAAAATTATGATGACATATTTGCACCGGTAGCTCGATATATAACCATCCATTCTATAGTTTCCCTTGATGCAAGTTAGGGATGGACTCTTCATCAGATGGATGTAAAGACCACACTCCTTCATGGCATGTTATAGGAAAAGGTATATGTTGAACAACCACAAGGATTTGAAGTGGAAGATCGAAGAACACATGTTTGCAAGTTGAAGAAGGCATTGTATGGATTGAGCAAGCTTCCCGAGCTTGGTATGCATGTATTTCCAGTTACTTAGTGAAGCTAGGATTCACAAGAAGCAATGACAATCCCAACCTCTAATTCAAGGTTGTCCTAGGTATGCCATTGATTTTGGTTTTATATGTTAACAATTATTTTTAATAGGTAGTGAGCCTTTGATGATCGAATGCAAGAGGAAGCTAGCCTCTAAGTTTGAGATGAAAGACCTTGCTCACATGCACTATTTTTTGGACCTTGAAGTATGGAAAAAGCCTGGTGAGATCTTCCTTTCACAAGGAAAATACATTGTAAATTTGTTGAAAATATTTGGAATGAGTGAATGTAAATCCATGGTTACACCGATGGAAATGAACTTTAAGAAGTTATGTGGAGATGTTGCAGGACCAGAATTAGAAATTCCATATCAGTATAGACAACTGATTGGGGCTCTAATGTTCGTTGTCAACACCCATCTAGACATATGCTATGCAGTAAACACATTGATTCAATTCATGACCAATCCCCACCAAACACATTGGATAGCTTCTAGACACATATTGAGATATTTTCATGGGTCGATCACACTTTGCCTGAGATATTCTGTAGGAAATGTTCAACTTCATGGATACAATGATGTTGATTCAGCCGAAAATGTTATCGACATGAAAAGTACATCTAGATGTTGTTTTTGCCTTGGATCTTCCATGATATCCTAGATGAGCAGGAAACAAAAATTTGTAGAATTAAGGACAAATGAGATAGAATATATTTCCGCTAGCATGGATAGCTGCGAGACAGTATGGTTAAGAGAGCTATTTGGAGAGATGTTTGAGTAGGTCCTAGACACAACAATGATATACTATGACAACAAGAGTGGGATCTGTTTGGTAGAAAATATCATGTTTCATGATAAGACCAAGCATATTTAGATTTGATATCACTTCATTCGAGACATGGTGTAGAGAGGAGCTTTGAAGCTCCAACACATATCAATAGATGATCAAATTGCAAATATTCTCAACAAGGCATTACTAAAGAGTAAGTTCTCGATTTTCAGAGAACAACTTGCACTGATGGGCATAGCCCCTCTAGATAAGGGGCATCGCTAATAAAGGACACTGAGAATACTCTTCCCACCCTACTTGAGCTCCCAGGGTGAGGAATTGAGATAGAGGGCTCCTTGGGTTGAGGGAACTTTGGACAATAGGGTGCTACCTTATATGTTACCCATGGTAAAAGAATGTTTCTCCCCTATCTTTATAGGGTCGTAGAATGCTGCTCCCCTCTTGGTCTTTGCAGAGTATACCCCAATTGGCATCATACCCTAAACCAAGCCATATTTATGGGAATATCTCTCGTCATTTTTGCCAATGAGTTGAGAGTGTAATTGGGGTGTACAACCCAAGTTGATTATGATGCAGGTGTTCTACCACATGAACACTAAGGGTCATTGTTGGGAAGATCAGTAGGCGATAGGATTGGGTTGCATATTTGATCCCCTTTATGATATAGATAACCCTATTTCTTGGTATGGGTGGGAGTTATTGCTCAGTAATTCTTCTTCTTCTAGACCTGAGAAAGTTTGAACAGTTACAATTGAGAAGATCATTACAATAAATTAACAAGACGATGTAAAGATCAACTGACAGATATCGGAAAGTGGAATTCGTCCTAGTTAAGAGGGAGTATTAATTTCACAACTAGGGTCAAATTCCACATTAGCAAGCTCAGATGACCAAGATGATGACTGCATAAAATTCCTCTTTTCAAGAGGATGAAAATCAACCTAAAGATTACCTGATTTGGTTAAGCAAAAGTTAAGTTTTGTATTATTTTATTCATTCATTCATTATGGAATGGGTCAACACTAACCACATGGGAAACGGCTTGGGTCAACCCCAACCCCAAGTAAACCCTCAAGAAATCCTATAAAAGGAAGTGACCTCAAGTTCATTTCAACTCACTTGATCAAGGCATGTCTATATTCTTTTATTTTCTTTTGGCTTGCATAGGTTCATAGGCAGAAATTCACACAGAATCCAAAATTACAGGAAAAAGGTTCGCTTTGTGTTAGGTTTTTCTAGATCTCGGTTGCTGGCGTAGAACAAATTTTTTTCATCCTTGGTCATTGGCATAGAGTAGGCAATAGAGTGACTCAGGCTCTCTTGTCGCTTGGAGATAGTTTAGTGAGAGTTACTTGAGGTTCAGAGGTAGGTCGAAAGGTTCTGATCCCCGGTTACTCATACAAGGTAGCCCGGGGAGTGACCTTATCATCTCGGTCACTTGTACAACTCATTAAGGGTGCAACTTTGGGTTTGTCAGTCGCTCGTAAAGATCAACAAGGGAGCATCTTTGGGTCTTTGTAGTTTAGTTCCAGAGTCACACGCATAAAGACCTCTTGGGAGTGACTCTGTGATCACAGTCACTTGTATATTGTATTTCTGAGAGTGGACAAGAAGTTTCAGTCACTTTTGGAGACAGTGTTGATGAGGGCGACCCAATTCAAATCTAGGGTTTTGACATATTGACTTCAGTCAACTTTACTAATCTACTAGATCTGGGTTTCTCTACTGTTATAATAGATATATAGATATGTAGATCTAATTTATTATTATCTGCTAAAAATCTTATGTGTTGAGCTCATTGTACTCACTACTAGAATATTTTTATGATGATCTACAAAAGAAGAATATTTGAAAGAGTTTACCCCTTGTGAGGTTTTTCCTTGGTCTTGGACCAATCTACTATCTCTTATGGTTGTGTTGTTGTCTTCTCTATTGCTGCATCTATTTTTCTTTCTTCAGTTACGTTTATGATTGATTGTTATGCTAATAATTGGATGCGTTGTTAATGAAAAGATAAATTTGGCTAAGGTAACTGATACATCATTGAACAATAATAAAATTTAACATTGGTCGAGGAAACTAATAGAGCCAAGGGCATAGAGCGAGGCTTAGCACCTAATTGTTGTGGAGCATATCGCAAGTTGGATATTTCAAAACTCTACTTTAAATGAGTTATTGAAAATGTTCTGATAAGAAGAGCTTCCGATGTTGTTGGTGCTCGGTCATGGAGCCTCGAAAATCAAGGGCACAAAGAAATAAAATGAGGAGAAAGGCTCTTGGAAAAATGCTAAAGGACTTGACACATAAGTGCTATACCGATGATCACGGGAAGTGGTCCTATGGTGGAGATTCAATAAAGGGCTAAGCAGAAGGAGCCAGGACAAAATCGAAACTTCAAGTTAAGTTATAATATAGAAGAGGCTCTGATGTGGTATTAAGTTGATAGTCACCAACCTGATCATATAATAAAACAAATACCAAAGGAGAAAAGTGAAAGGGACTAAGGAATATCGGTGAAGCATGAGGTGGAATTTATCGTATAAGAATAGTACAGGGAGTTAAAGGCGTATGGGTCAGCAACTGCAAGATCGTATGCGGGAACATAGGAGTTGGTCACAGGAACAAATGACGACTATCAAAGATCAATAGAAAAATTTGAGATAAGGAAACAAGGACAATGATCCACACAAAATCCATGCTGAAGTACTCTGAAACTATGAATATGAATGGAGAGCCTTAGTGATAGGAGATCTGTTCACATAGAGGACTATGCTTGGTGGAGTTTGCAGGTGGATTGAGAATTAATTCTCATTATGGAGAAAACAGCCAGGTGCCATTTCTCATGTTTAATGCAGTGGAAGAGACCAAGTTAGACACAGTAGACGAATGGAAGAGCCATGCCAAGTTACACTCACGCAGTGTGAACACATGATAGTGTGACAACATCAATTCGGGGGTAGCAAAGGAACAAAACCTAGAAGCATGTGAACACATGACAATGTGACAACATCGATTGGGGGGCAGTAGAGGAAAAAAACCTAGAAGCTCAGATGAGAAATGTGGGGAAGCAACATAACTGCTATAGAGCTAAGTGGAAAAGCTCTGTAAGTCTACATTGTTGTGTAAGGCTGAGAGAGAAAGCATGTTCTGTAAAGAAAAGGCTGAGAGTGCCTATGTAGAGGTAAGAGACCTCGCAAGTTGCACTACTATGAGTAAAGGAGGAAGTTTCCTGAGTGATCTGTGTTAAAGGTAGTAGTTTTCTATGCTATGCGAGAAAGGCCGAAGGTGCCTATGCATAAAATGAAGGCCGAGAGCTGAGTGTGTGTTGTGGAGAGTATAAGGTTGAGAGCCGACTGTATGTTGATGAAGAAAAGAGAACAATGAGCTATATGGACTTTGATGAGTGAATGTCATTGAGAAGATCAGTGTGATACTATAGAGTGAGCAGAGTGAACAGAGAACAGAGCTAAGATCAGGCAGAGTGGCTGCCAATTACATATAACATTCAATTCCTATTTGACTGTGGGTTCGAGCTTGCATGGAGGAAGTTGGTGCTTCCATCTCTAGTGGGTGCTTGAGAAGGCCTGGCGGTTGGTGCCTCCTACAAGTTAGTTCTTGCATAAATCCAAGGAGCTGCAAGTTGGTGCTTTCAACAAATCCATGAAGTTGGTGCTTCATATGGTTCTTCTAGTAAGCTAGACAGGGATCTACAAAAGAAGGGGTTGGTGCTTCCTACTAGTGGGTGTTAGAAAACAAAAAAAGGGAGTTGGTGATTCTTGTGAGTGGGTGGTCACAAAATAGATTGATATAATAGAGTAGGTGCTCTTATTTTACATCAATAACAAAAAAAAGCTTGGTGGTCTTTTGCCAAAAGGGTTTCCACGTGAAAAGCATTTTGTCTCATGTGTATGATACTCATGGTGTGTATGCTTGTATGTTGATTTCATGTTGCTTCCATATTACATATTGTTTTTGATAATATGGATGGATGCCAAACTTGAATAAGAAAAGTAAATAGGCATAAAAATTTAAAATTAGCCTTGATACTGATTCACTCCCCCCCTTAGTATTATCATTTTTTTCCAACGATTGGTATCAGAGCCAAGTTCCTTCAGGAATACTTAATCGCTAGAAGGTAGATCCAAGGGAAACAATGGCCAGTAAAGTTTTTCTAACAGTAGAAGGGGTCCCATTCATAAATTAATAAGACCGTGTGCTCAATTATGAAATCTGGGAGGCTTTAATGTTGGAATATTTATTGGCCTTGAAAATTTACATGTGGCACTACGTAATACATAGAGAAAAGAATGATCTAAATGTAAAAGCTAAGGAGGTCATCATGAGAAGGCTATCTAATCCAAATTCCAATAAAGTGAGGCATTGTGTGTCAACAAAGGAAGCGATGGCCAAAATGCAATTCCTGTATGGTAGAGATAGCCATGTGGCTCAAGAATAGGCCGAGGAGCCCTGTTGCTCTAGCAATGAACCAGAACATGGAGAAGTTGCTTCTCATCACACTCTTATTGATGATGAACAAGTCTTAGAAGGAATATCTTGTAGCTCAAAATGTAAGCTATTTTTGTATGATGAATGCAAAGATAAATATTCCTCGTTATCTAGATGTACATGTGTATCACTTGAAGATAGAGATAGATATTCATCTAGTAATTGTAATGAATATAGACCCACTTTAGTAGCAATAGAAAATAAGGGATCCTCTGAAGAAGAAGAGAGATTGCCAGTGTGCTCATCCCTATGAGTAAATGAAAATACCTTAGGTAGTGATGATGAAAGGATAACCCTTAGACATGTGGAAGACTCCATGGGCATAGAAATGGGCTTATATCTTTGTGATAACTCAACTAACACCTTTGATAGTGAATAAAAAGATCTAGATGAAAGGATGTTTTTTAGAAAGAAGTTGATCTATACTCTAAAGTAGATCAAGGACCTGTTATCACTCAGGTTTTTCCCAAAAGTTGTAAGAAAAGGAATACTGCTGAGGTAACCACAGACCAATCTTTTAGATACATAATCTAGCAAATCTGTATCTAGAGAGGGCTCTTTCTTTATGATTTAACTTTTTTTTAAGGTATTAGGCTAGTTATGAAGTTCAAGGGTTTTGTTTTGGGTTTGGGTGGTGAGATTCAATAGAACAGTGAGGCAAAACAGAATAGTTCAATCCATTGGGCATGATGGGGTCAAAGAAGATGGCTTTCTGGATTTGGTTTCTTGACAGAGGACGGCTTCACAGAGCAAGGTAGTCAAACAGGGAACAAATAAAAGACTTGAAGCAGATGGAATGGGCTCAAATGGGTGAAGAGCAATTAAGAATCCTTCAACATATTGAAAGAGGGAAAATGGATGATTATTGACAAAGAGAAGTTAAGATTTCTTTAACAAATAATCAACATGAAAGAATCAGGAAACAAGAGCAATTAAGAATTGACTATTTATTCTAAGTCTGAAGAAAACACAGAGAACAATAAAGATTGAAAGCAGAGTGCAATCAAGCAAATTCTGAATTAACCATTTTCTTTATCATTCAGATTATGAAACACGGATGATATAATGAACAAGAAAACTATTAAACGCAAGATATAGGGTACTTATTGATCCAGAGGTTGATTCAAGAATTCTGTGACAAGTCCTCTACTTCAATTCTTCATCCAGTAGGCCAAACAACAATTTGATTTCCAACAGCTCTTTATTCCAAAATATTTGAGTTACAGCAAAGTCTAGAAAATCTACACACACCACAGACCACTCCAATACTCTAATGGAGGGGGTATTTATATAACAAGATATGTACAACCAATATCTCATAACAGTTGTGAGATAATATCTAGTTTTTAACCTAAAATAGTTTACAAGTAACATAGAAGCGGCTAGAGAAAGATTGCTGATATTGTGCTGGAGGCAGGCCTTTAGGGTTTGGCTGGCAGCGATCTTCTGTAGTAGCTTTGCACCGACTGCCTGTCTTAAATGTGATCTTTAATTCTAACATGCTACTCTTTAATTTCTTCTCTCCTGCTTTTAATTTTGCTCTGACACACTTTATTGTTGATCTCATACAGTTTAATGCTTGAACTGATACTCTTTGACTTGTTTTGATGCTCATTAATGCTGAACTAACCCCTGCTCACCGTTGTCTGGTATTTCACCCAAAATTTCCTTTTTCAAGGGTAATGGTGTAACTATGGAAACATACATGTTTTTGGGTACTGGAGGTTGTTCTGCGCCTTTTGATTTATAACACTTAGCTCTTTCTGTGGTTGGTATGTTAACTTCCTGCGGACATTGTTGAGAATCCCTGACAATTGATGCACTGATAGCCATGTATTGAGAAAACTTACAGGTACTTGTGTCAAAAGAGGAAGAAACCGTATACTGGAGGGTCGGTTGACTGGCGGAGGAGCTTGTCGATGGAGTCCTTTTCTAGTCTAGAGACAGTCGGGAATGAGCTTCGAACACGGTGATTTTACTTTGCAGGAGGGTGCGGAGCGCTGTATGCAGAAAAACATAACAAAAATGACCCTTTTCCCTTATTTTTGACAAAAATGAATCTTAGCGGGAATTTTTTATCTGAAGGATGGATGATGTCAGCAGGAGTACGGGGGAAGGTGACATGGAGGTGACGTCAGCATAGGATGGAGGACGTCAGCAGATGATGTTAGCCGGGGGGTGGTAAGTGGTTTCGCCCGCACCGCTTTTGGGGCTAGGCAGTTTAGGGCAGAGGGCAAGCAATCATAGCGGGAGTGCGACGCGTGTCCTTGGTACGGCGGAAAACCACCGAGCTATCGCGCGTTAAACAATGGTAGTTAGGGGGGGTCGCGAAATGGATGCGGACCGTTGGATGGTCAGGGGTTGATCGAATGGTGGACGCACTGTGGAGATAGTAGAGAGTTAAGCAGCGGGCCCGGCGCAATAAACCAAGGTTTTTAATGGTTTCGAGCGTAATTTTTTTGGTCGCGGGGTTGGTTATTAGTTATCCCAAGTGACTAATTAATCCCTTTAGCGTGGTGGGGGCTATGGTTCTTAATAAACTTCAAACAAGTTTATCAATTCCATTTTTTATATACAGCAGATATGGTTATAGTTAACTGGGGGGTGGGAATATTAATATTTGGGGATTTTTCATATATTTACATAATACGGGAATGGGAAGTATTGTAAACGGAATTTTATAATAAATTTAAAAAAGTTAATATGAAATGATGTTAATGAAAGCGTTAAGTTATATGGTTAAAAACATAGGCTAAAAAGGGGGGAAGAAAGGGGTTTATACAAGAAATATGGCCAATTTCCTAAGTAAAATAGGGTTTTACTTAGGCATTCATTTTGAAATGGAATGAGTGATTCTAGTGATATTAAGAGACGATTCTTAATATTTTTAGGGGAAATTAGTAAATGATTTGGGCGATAAATGTGAAGGGAAGTTAGTTATGAAATCTACCTCGCTTGAGCTGCATCAAAATATCTGCCTTGCACTTGTGATGGGAGTGAAAGTTAACACACTCTTTGAAACATAATCCATCACAAGTCTCATTCTGTAACACCTATCTACCTATCCTGCCTACTTTGCCTAGCATTTTTTCTTATCTTTACTTGGGTGCACTTGGACTAGCAAACCCTCATCAACTTTTCTTTTCTTTGCATGGTAAGCCTACCTAAGTCTGCAGTTATTACTTCCAATGGCTCAGATTAAATTGTTGAGCTCCTTTGCTTCTCTACCTATCTACTTATCTGCCAAGATTAAACAGTTAGGACATATTTTATTCTCTATCTCTAAAACAGGAAATTCAAACACGAACTAGCCAAGATTAAGCTGTTTTGCCATTAATCAATTGTGGCATGAATTTAACAAGTTGCACACAATGCTTTATTACAGAAAATGAAGAAGTAGTGGCATTTTGGACTTGCACACTTTCCTGGTCTTTCTTTGTTTGGGGTTCATTTCTTCTCATTTTTTCCTTTGACCATTTTATTCTTTTTACCCTTTGATTTTTCTTTTAGGGCATACCATCTTTACATTTTTAAAACTTTTGATTTTTTTGATAATATGGAAAACCTTTGCAACAAGAAAAGGGATGAACATATTACAGAGCTCAACTAGTCAATCATGAAATATGACACCTATTGGTATAGGAGTGTAACAGTGGCTCCACTTGGGGATGGATTTCCTTGGTGGAAAGTCAATAACAGTAGGTCAGATGGCCTTCTGAATAACTTTTACTATGCTCTGAAATCTTCCTTTGCTAGTTGCTTTATTGTATATATGACAACACACTTGTGAAGCTTAGGGCCTTCTCTTCAGGCTTCAACTGCACCAAGTTGCTATCCAATCCAAACTATAACATTATCAAGGATACAATATGTACATGTTAGAGTCAAAATACATCAAAAAACTGGATTAAAGTAATGTTTCAACATTCGACCATTGACTAGTCCTTCTTCTATTTCTATACCATCCAGGTTCTTTAGAAAGTAAGTATTGTTCCCCTGCAATGCATGGATGATAAATGGCCCTTTCTATAGGAAGTCAAACTTCCCATGTTTTCCTTTCTCTTCTCTCCTGGAATCCCACCTTAGAACTTTGTCTCCAATGTAGAAATCTTCTGCTTTGGTCCTTTTATCAAATATCTTCTTGAGTTTTTCTTGTAACACTTGGGATCTTTGGTGCACTTCTTCTCTGGTATGCTGCAAATGGATGGTCTGATTTATTCTCCTTTGAATGCCATTGGGCTCCACCTGAGCTTCTTGCAACAATTTCATTACAGGAACTCCTAAAGGTGAAGGAAACACAACGTCCATGCCATAAACTAACTCATAAGGGCTAGTTCCAATAGATCTCTTTGTAGTAAGTTTATCTGCCCATAGTGCATTTGTAAGCTTCTTGTGCCAGTTTTTCTTGTTCTCTTCCAACAATTTCTTAATAATATTGATCAGGCTTTTATTGGAGGACTTAGCTAGACCATTACCTTGAGGATAATAGGCTGTGGAATGGCCTAAAGAGATATGGTATTTGTTACAGAAATTCATCATTTTCTTGGACTTGAAGGTAGCAACATTATCGATTATGATCTTTTCAGGACAGCCAAACCTAGACAAGATATTGGTTTCTAAGAATCCTATAATCACTGCATCATTGGCTTGTCTAGAAGGAATGGCTTCTATCCATTTGGTGAAATAGTCTGTGGCAGTAAGAATCCATTTATGTTGGTCAGAAGAGGGAGGGTCTATTTCTCCAATGAAGTCCAAACCCCATTGTTGAAAAGGCTTTTCAGTGGAAATTGGTCTCAAGGGTAAGGGTAACAGTTTCATTTTTCCTTAAAAAAATTGGCATTTGTGGCAAGCAGTGACAAACTTCTTTACATCAGTGAACCAGGTTGGCCAGTAAAATCCAGCCCTTATGATTTTGTCTGCAGTTGATTTCCAGGAAAGGTGTCCACCGCAGTCCCCTACATGAAACTCTTTGAGAACTTTGTCAGCTTCTTCTTTTATTAAACAATTTTGTAGAATACATTCATGATTTTTCCAAAAAAGAGCACTATCTAAAATACAGAATTTTGAAGCTTTCATCTTCAAAAATCTTTTCTGTGTTCTGGATAACCCTGTAGGAGCCTGCAGGTTTAATAATACATGAATTACATCAGCATACCAAGGTGATTCTAAGAAGGCCTGGTTGATTTGTGGAGTCGCCATCTCCTGTTCATTATCCAGTTCATTAATATCCAGGGCTTGAAAGTTTGTTTCAGTCATGAGTTTAGCCAATACCTGTCCTTTTATCAGCTTTGTAGATTTTATTTCAATATCATACTTCAATATTTTAGCTATCCATTTACCTCGTTTTCCTTCAATTCCATCTTGAGTCAGGATTTCTTTGACAATAGCATTTGGCATATAAGCTACTACATGCGAGTATAATATGTAGACTCTGAAGTCTTGAATAGCTTTCGCAAGTGCAAAAGCCTGTTTTTCCGTGATTTTGTATTTCAGAGGTGCATCTCTAAGTGCTTTACTGAAAAAGGCTATGGTTTTTTCACATCCTTGATCATCTTTTTGCAATAAAACAACTGCTATGGTGTGTTCTTATGCAAATGAGAAAATTATGAAGTCTCTATCGAACTTTGGACTTGTAAGGACTGGTGTTCTAGTTAAATCCATTTTAATTTCTTCAAATGCTTGTTTGGCTTCTGCTTTCCATTTAACCTTTGAATCCTTTTTTAACATATTGTTCAACAATCTAATTAATTCAGCCAAATTAGATATGAATCTTCTCAGAAAGTTAATCTTTCCTAGGAAAGCTTGAAGTTCTTTGACATTTCTAGGGTGCGGTATTTGCAGAATAGCTTCTATTCTAGCAGAATCAATTATGATGCCATCTTTGGAGATGATGTGGCCTAACAGTTTGCCTTCTTCTAGACCAAATACAGACTTTTTAGGATTTAATGAAATGCCATAATATCTACACTTTAAAAACACTTGTCTCAAATGATTTAAATGTTGCTGATATGATCTAGAAAACACAGTGAGGTCATCTAGATATACAACCAGAAAATCGTTAATTTCTTTTGCAAAAGCTATGTCCATTGCTCGTTGAAAGGTTGCCCCTGCATTCTTAAGTCCAAATGGCATTTTAACATATTTGAATGTGCCCCGTGGTGTTGTAAACACAGTCTTTTCTTGGTCATCAGGATGAACCAGAATCTAATTAAAACCTAAAAATCCATCCAAAAGTGAAATCCTAGAAGCACCTACTACTCTTTGTAAAATATGATCCATCTTGGGTAAAGGGTAGTTGTCCTTCAAAGAAACCTTGTTTACATTTCTTAGGTCAACACATAATCTGATTTCTCCTGTTTTCTTCCTGGTGGGCACTAAATTAGACACCCATTGTGAAAACTTGATTGGAGCAATTATCCCTGCATCATGCATTCGTTTGATTTCTTTTTCGATTAAAGGAAGCAGTACAGGGTTGATTCTTCTGAGCTTTTGTTTTAATGGTTTTCGATTTTCCTTGAGGGGTATTGTATATTGAATTATAGAGGTGTCATAAGATTTCAGGTCTTCATAGCTGAAGGCAAAAACATTTTAGAATTCTTTGATCAGTTCAACATACTTAAGTTTTTTATCAGGGGGCAAAGATTTGGACAATTTTACCATTTTTGGATTCTCTTTAGTTCCTATGTTGTAGTCTTCAATGTCTGCTTTTAGAGGTTCCATCTGAGGTTTCTTTGGAATATCGTTGAAATCAAAGAGATCTTCCAAAGGAGTTAATCCTTTGGGCAAATGATTGTCTTTCAAATTGATAATTTCAGATTCTCCTTCAATAATCTCATCAACATCTGTTTCTTTAAGATCTTGTATTTCCTTTTTGGTAAATTTCGTTGGATGAAGCATTTGAGTTGCATTTTCTGCTGAAATGTCTGTTTCTATCTGATTTGTTGGATCAAACTCACTAACCGTATCTCCATCTACGTTAGTGCTGGAAAATTCTTCTTCTAGGGTTAAAAAATTGTTGATCTGATTATCACTGTCAAACACCTGCCAATTCTTTACATTATCAGGTATAGCTGGCCTGTGTCTAATCTCTGTTGTGAATCGATGATTTGGTTCAAATGGTAATTTACAGGTGCTAGCAAACATTGCTAGGCTATGAGCTTGCAAGTTGTGTTTTCTCAAGATTTTGGCAAGCTGAGTTTCTAGAAAGGTATTGAGGATCTCTATAGCTATTCCTCTGTACTCTCTCAATCTGGGATCATTTGTCAAGAACTTCCCTTTTATCTATTGAATGATTAAATCAGAATCTCCTAGGACTGACACTCTAGTTGCTCCCAATTTCTTGACCAGTTTAAGACCTAGCAATAGAGTTTCATATTCATCCATATTATTAGTGCACTTAAAGTTCAACCTGTAGGCATGGCTTTTAGCATGATTGTTTTCAAGATTGTGCACCCAGACTCCTCCTCTTGCTCCTAATTTGTTTACAGAACCATCAAATTCTAAGTACCAAAGGATTTCATGTTCACAATTAGTATCTGGAGTTTCAGGGATCTATTCAATGGGGAGATCAGGTTTTCTAGTTTTTTCTGGTTTATCCGATGTTTCATGATTTTCAGAAATTTCTTGGATTCAGACACTAGACCTTTCGTTGGCAATTTTTCCTGTTTTTTCTACTAGAACCTATATTGCATGTGGGGGATCAATTTCAGCATTGTAAAGGATAAAAGAATCCATATCTGAATGCACTGAGTAGATAGGGGAATTTTGAGGTTTCTCTTGGCTACTTACTACATACTTCATTAAGGTTTCTCTGTATAGTCTCTTGGGTTGACCAAACACTGAAATAGTAGTGTAAGACATGTCTAACTATAGAGATCCTTGAAGCTTTGCACCCCACAATCTAGACAATAACATACCATACTTTGGAGGAATATCAGCTACTACTATGTCCATTAAGATGGTTTTGGCAGGATATTGGACTAGTGACACACATAAGTCTTTGATTAAACCCAAACATTTGACCTGACTTGAATCAAAAGAGAAAAGGTCTTTATATGGCCTGGTGATGTCAAGGTCTAGTCTCTCCATTATAGATTTAGGTATTAAGTTATGAGAAGCACCAGAATCAAACATGGCATTATGAAGTATTTTATCATGTATGTTTAAAGCCACATAGAAAGGAGGAACTTCTCCCTCTACTATTTTTCCGTTTACTTCAGGGCCAAATATCAATTCAAGCTGGTCATCAAAAACATTTACTGAATCTTCGTTCACATAAATTTTGAGTGATCTGCTGATTTGACTTCTGTAGACATCATGTTTAGCTAATTCTGATAATGGAACAACTATCTTTAGTTTGCCTATTTTTGTCTCAAGATTGAAAGGTTTTTCGGTCTGAGTTCTTGTATTTCGGACAGCTAAATTTTCTGCGTTTCTCTCTTCTTCAGGAGTGGGATTATGGGCTAAAGTTGCTTCCAAATCAATAATTAGAGGCTCCCCTACTTTTCCTTTAGAATAAATAGAAGTGGAAGGTTGTCTGTTAGGTGGCTGATTGTTTGATACATCTTCAACAATTGGATTATCAGAGTTAAGATCTGTTTTAGAAAGGATATGTGCAGGGGGGGTACTGATCTTACCTTTGTTAGGTGGCTTGGTATCTTTCTATTTGCTGATTTCAAGGATATCTATTCTTCTGCTCCTCAGATTGTATTGTTTGTGGACTTCATAAATGGCTGTATCATATCCCTCCCTAAAGTCAAATGATTCACCTGACTGAGTTTGGAATTGTTTAAGAGAGTGAGCTTCTTGATCCTCTTGGGTTAAGAAAACTTTTTGCTCATTGTTGAGTGCCCTCTGTTGGTTCATCAGAAGTTGAGGCTTCAGCATAATTTTCTTGAAATGGGGGCCTAATATTTTGGTCAGGCCCTGTCTTTCCAATGTTAGGATTTTGGTTCTTCCTGAAATTTGGATTTCTCCCAGTATTGCTTGGTTGACCATCCCAAGGGGATTTTCTCTCGATTATTTCTACTCTATCTCTAAGTCTATCCATTCCTTCAATAATAACATCTAATTTCTGTTCAAAGGCAGAAGGTTCTTCTTTGAAAGGTTTCCTCCTTTCAGCTCTGGCTCTAGATAATTTAGATATTAGGTTGGCCTCAACACTGACAGCTATACTCTGCATCTCTTCTAAGTTTCGAGGAGCTCTTTCCCTAAGTTTGTATGCCATATCAGAATCAAATGCATCAGGGAATTTGATCAAGGCCAAATCTGGAGGAGGTTTGAGATTTTGAGTAATAACATTGTAGACATTATTGAATCTAGTATAGTAATCTTGGATAGTTTCTTGTGTGCCTGTTCTTAGGTTCTCATACTCTGATAAAATGTGGAGAGGATCTTTCTTCTTTTCCCATCTATTCAGGAAGGTCTGACAAAGAGCTTGTGGGTCATTAATACTATTTGCAGGGAGGGCTCTAAACCAGGTTCTAACATCTCCAGTTAGACTTTGAACAAATACTTTCATTCTAACATCATCATCATTAATCTCATAACTTTTGAAATATTTGGTCATTTTATTAGTATGTTGTTGAGCTGTGTAAGTTCCAGTCCCTTCAAAAGAAGGGATTTTACTTTGATAGTCTTGGGGCATAGCCCCTATATTGGCAGGTAAGTTTAGGGGAGTATATCGGTTTGCCATGGTTGTAGAAGTAGATGTGACAACTGAAGGGTTAGGGATAGCAATGGGAATGTGTGTTATAGATGGAGAAGTGGAGAGGGTAGTTGGAGGTGCTGATGGTGAACTTGGATAAGTTGTAGTAATCACAGAAAGGTTTGGTGTTCTTTTAGAGGTAAGTTCAGATTGAATGGAGTTCTGCAAATGTTTGTCAGGGTGTGAACTAGAAGAATTTCCTTGGCTCTCTTGACTTCTAAGAATCCTCGGAATCAGGTTAGGATTTTCAAACACAGGTGGGGGATTAGGATCAGGGTTTGATCTGGTGTAATGAATCCTTTCTGACGCCAGGTTTCTATGTGTGTTTTTGATTTTTTATTGAAATAGTTTTGACAATACAACTTTAACAGTCTCTTCTAGGAGTTTTTAGATGTGGGAGTTTTGAAATTTCCTAAAGACTTATTTGAAAAGAGGAACTGATCAAGTTTTTGAAACCAACTGTTCAATACATAAACTAGACTGGAGATAGACTAAAGCAGTATTCATTTACTTCTGCAATTGCAAAGAAAAAGCATTTCAAAGGCTACTTGGCTAACTTCAGGCTCCGTCTGTAGTTTATACAACAAACAATAGTAACAAACAATTATTCAGATTCCCCAGTGGAGTCGCCAATGATGTTATCACTCAGGTTTTTCCCCAAAGTTGTAAGAAAGGGAATACTATTGATGTAACCATAGACCAATCTTTTAGATACAATATCTAGCCAATCTATATCTAGAGAGGGCTCTCTCTTTATTATTTAGCTTTGTTTTTTAAGCTATTAGGCTAGTTATGAAGTTCAAGGGTTTTTCTTTGGGTTTAGGTGGTGAGATTCAATATAACAGTGAGGTAAAACATAATAGTTCAGTCCATTGGGCATGATGGAGTCAAAGAAGATAGCTTTTAAGATTTGGTTTCTTGACAGAGGATGGCTTCACAGAGCAAGGTAGTCAAACAGGGAACAAATAAAAGACTTGAAGCAGATGGAATGGGCTCAAATGGGTGAAGGGCAGTTAAGAATCCTTCAACATATTGAAAGAGGGAAAATGGATGATTATTGACAAAGAGTAGTTAAGAATTCTTTAACAAATAATCAACATGAACGAATCAAGAAGCAGGAGCAATTAAGAATTCACTGTTTATTCTAAATCTGAAGAAAACACAGAGAACAATAAAGATTGAAAACAGAGTGCAATCAAACAAATTCTGAATTAACCATTTTCTTTATCGTTCAAATTATGAAACACAGATGATATAATGAACAAGAAAAATGTAAAACACAAGATATAGGGGACTTATTGATCCGGAGGTTGATTCAAGAATTCTGTGACAATTCCTCTGCTTCAATTCTTCATCCAGTAGGCCAAACAACAGTTTGATTTCCAACAGCTCTTTATTCCAAAATATTTTAGTTACAATAAAGTTTAGAAAATCTACGCACACCACAGACCACTCCAATACTCTAATGGAGGGGGTATTTATATAACAAAATATGTACAACCAATATCTCATAACAGCTGTGAGATAATATCTAGTTTTTAACCTAAAATAGTTTACAAGTAACATAGAAGTGGCTAGAGAAAGATAATTGATATTTTGCTAGAGGTAGGCCTTTAGGGTTAGGCTTGCAGCTGTCTTCTGTAGTAGTTTTGCGCCAACTACCTATCTCAAATGTGCTCTTTAATTCTGACCTACTACTCTTTAATTTCTTCTCTGCTGCTTTTAATTTTGCTCTAACACTCTTTATTGCTGATCTGATACACTTTAATTCTTGAGCTGATACTCTTTGACTTGTTTTGATGCTCTTTAATTCTGAACTGACCCCTACTCACCACTGTCTGGTATTTTTCCCAAAATTTCCTTTTTTCAAGGGTAACGGTGTAATTATGGAAAAATAACTGCTTTTGGGGTACTGGAGGTTGTTCTGCGCCTTTTGATTTATAACACTTAGCTCTTTTTGTGGTTGGTATGCTAACTTCCTGTGGATATTGCTGAGAATCCCTGGCAATTGATGTGCTGATAGCCATGTATTGAGAAAACTTATAGGTACCTGTGTCAAAAGAGGAGGAAACTGTATACTGGAGTTTCGGTTGATCATCGGAGGAGCTCGTCGATGGTGTCTTTTTCTAGTATAGAGGCAGTCGAGAATGAACTTCGAACACGGTGATTTTACTTTGCAGGAGGGCGGGGAGCGTTGTATGCAAAAAAACATAACAAAAATGACCTTTTTCCCTTCTTCTTGACAAAAATGAAGCTTGGCGGGAATTTTTTATTTGAAGGATGGATGATGTCAGCGAGAGTACGGGGGCAGGTGACGTGGAGGTGACGTCAGCATATGACAGAGGACGTCAGCAGATGACGTCAGCCGGGGGGGTGGTAAGCGGTTTCGCCCGCACCGCTTTTGGGGCTGGGCCATTTCGAGCGAAGGGCAAGAAATCATAGTGGGAGTGCGATGCATGTCCTTGGTACGGCGAAAAACCACCGAGCAATCGTGCGTTAAACAACCGTGGTTAGGGGGGTCGCAAAATGGATGCAAACCATCGAATGGTCAGGGGTTGATCAGACGGAGGACGCACTGTGGAGATAGAGGGGAGTTAAGCAGCGGGCTCGGTGCAATAAACCAAGGTTTTTAATGGTTTCGGGCATAATTTTATTGGTCGCGGGGTTTTTATTAGTTAGCCCAGGTGGCTAATTAATCCCTTTAGCGCAGCGGGGGCTATGGTTCTTAATAAACTTCAAAAAAGTTTATCAATTCCATTTTTTATACACAACGGATATGGTTATAGTTAACCGGGGGCCAAGAATATTAATATTGGGGATTTTTCATATATTTACATAATAGAGGAATGGGCAATATTGTAAAGGGAATTTTATAATAAAGTTAAAAAAAATAATATGAAAAGGTTTAATGAAAGCGCTAAGTTATATGGTTAAAAACTTAGGCTAAAAAGGGGGGAAGAAAGGGGTTTATACAAGAAATATGGCCAATTTCCTAAGTAAAATAGGGTTTTCACTTAGGCATTCATTTTGAAACGGAATGAGTGATTTTAGTGATATTAAGAGCAGATTCTTAATATTTTTAGTGGAAATTAGTAAATTATTTGAGGAATAAACATGAAGGGAAATTAGTTATGAAATCCGCCTCGCTTGAGCTGCATCAAAATATCTGCCTTGCACTTGTGATGGGAGTGAAAGTTAACACACTTTTTGAAACATAATCCATCACAAGTCTCATTCTGCAACACCTATCTACCTACCCTACCTAGTTTGCCTAGCATTTTTTCTTCTCTTTACTTGGGTGCACTTGGACTAGAAAACCCTCATCAACTTTTCTTTTCTTTGCATGGTAAGCCTACCTAAGTCTGCATTTATTACTTCCAAGGGCTCAGATTAAACTGTTGAGCTCCTTTGCTTCTCTACCTATCTGCTTATCTGCAAAGATTAAACAGTTTGGACATATTTTATTCTCTATCTCTAAAACAGGAAATTCAAATATGAACTGGCCAAGATTAAGCTGTTTGGCCATTCGTCAATTGTGGCATGAATTTAAAAACTTGCACACAATTCTTTATTACAGAAAATGAAGAAGCAGTGGCATTTTGGACTTGCACACTTTCCTGGTCTTTCTTTCTTTGGGGTTCATTTCTTCTCATTTTTTCCTTTGACCATTTTATTCTTTTTACCCTTTGATTTTTCTTTTAGGGCATACCCTCTTTACATTTTTTAAACTTTTGATTTTTTTGATAATATGAAAAACCTTTACAACAAGAAAAAGGATGAACATATTACAGAGCTCAACTAGTCAATCATGAAATATGACACCTATTGGTATAGGAGTGTAACAGGACCTATCAGAGGAAAATCTCAAGCAGGAAGAGCAACTAAAAATTTATGAGCTTGAGAATGAAAGGTTGAGAAAAACTATGTTGAAATAAATTCTAAACAAGAAGAGGCTAGCAGACTAAATGGGATGTTAACCAATCAGTTGAGAGAGAAGGAAGCTTACTGTGAGAGACTACAAAATGAAGTAGTCTCATTCAGACATGACTTAGAAAAGTCAAATAAAGAATTTTATCAATATCAAAAGCTTGAAGGGAGCAAGAAAGTCTTGGATGAGAGGCTTGGCAATAAAATATCCCCTCTCATCAAGACTGGTATGGGTTTCAAGTAAAAACCTAGCTCAAGTAAGGTAAAGGCTGAAGGGTAAACTTCCGATGTAAAGGGAGTCCAAGGTTCCTACAAAATAAAGAAAGAAAGGTTGTTGGACAATAGCAACAATGACAAAAGAAGAAAAGGAAGTAACAAAAGACTAACAAGCAGCACCTGGTAGTACAATAGAAGAGGGATAGGCAACTGAAAGAAAAAGCGAAAGGTAGTAACAAAAACTCTCGTGGAAGGAACATCAATAACCAGCATAGGTCCTTTCCTACTCAACGACAAATCCTACAAAGAAAATGTAACCTTTGTCATCAAAATCCTTTTCATGGATATTGTTTTTCTTGCAATAATTTTGGGCATAAAGCCATAGACTGTAGATGGAATGTAAGCAAACAAGATGTGCTAGGTAGAAGCAACCCAAGAATGCAAAAAAAGGCTAGAAGAAGGCATCCTAGCCATGATAGGATTTTTGACAAAATAATTGTCAAAAAAAGTAACTCCTCTGCCCCATTCTTAGGCCAAATCAAATGCTATAATTGTGGAAAATTTTGGCACAAGAGAGCTAGTTGCAGAAATGAGAAGAAATAGAATTCTTATCATATGCATGTGAATGTAGCAGTTTTAGATTTGAAGATAAGGAGAAAGAATGGAGTTGATAAATATAGACTTGTCTTGAGTGCTCCTTGTTAAAAGAGAAATATGAAAAGAGGAGGAATAAATAAGGAGAATGGTCCTCTTACCTATATGATGGACCTATTTTTAAAGCAGAAATGCATCAAAAGGAGTTGGGTGAAGACAAGGGTGGTAAAAGAGAAGGTTACTCTACCTATGTGCAGCTCCGAAGAAGCCTAAACAGGGGCAAAGAAGAAGTTGTAGAGCAATGCTTCTATCAGGACTCGACCATTGAAGCTTTGGAGGAAGAAGGGGGATGATAGGCTCAGGGGAGTGGATCCTTTGTTTCTTTTCAGTGAAGGAAGTGAAGGGCATCAAGGGAGCCAAAATAAGTCATATGAAGGAATCCAAGGAGAATGAACAAAAAGGTGCACCTGATTGGTGAAGGTATGGGTGTGTTTTCTTGTTTATTACTAGAATAAAATGGCTTATTTTGAATGTATCTACATTGAAAAGGGGGAGTGCAACCAACATGAAAACTACACAACAATATCTTATGTTGTGGGAAGAATATGGGCTGCAATGGAAACATGGAATGACAAGAAGATCATAGTCAAGTTAGGTCCACAGGATCAATCGCCAATAACAGGAAAGAAAGCATTCGTAGGAGATGAAATAGCATTTGCTCATGGGGAGTTGCTTTGATAAAAATTAGCAGCCAACAACTAGAATCCTTAGAAAGGAAGATTGCTTTGCAAATGAAATATTTTCATCTGGGGTGAAATATCTGTATTTCATTTAAGTTGTGGGTTTAATTATGCATAGCAATCTTATGTTCATTAAACAAAATTGGTGCAAGTTTTTCATGTCCCTTAACCTTCAGTTGGTATTGCGATGTCAATTGGTTGTGTTGGGATCATGATAAGTGACCTTGTGTGCAAAAGGACATTTAGTTTTGACAAAATAAATATTAGAGTTTTCCTAGTACAATGCTCCATTTCTATCATTTTCTTTGGTGCAATTGGTATAAGAAGCAGTCCCTATTGTAAAGATATGATCTCAAGAGGAGAAGTAGAGATGCTGAAATAAAGTAAGCATAGTCTTGGAAGCAACAACAATGATACCATGAGTAGTTTAATTAGTATTGATCTTTAATTGATACAAAAGATGCATTAGTGGAGAGAGTGCTCAGCCAATAGCCATAAGGTGTCCAAAACTGGAGGCATTCAAATCAAAGGCAATATATGTTTAGGGGGAGAATATAAAATATTCCCAGTTTATGGAGCACCAGTAGTGAAAGCCCTGGAAGAGATGTCTGTGAAGGATTATGCACATCTTAGCAACTAGACTCTGATATTCATAGCCATGTGATTGCATGGGGAGAGAAAGACATCTTGTAGCCCCTTGCCATTGATGTCAAAGGGGGAGAGAAGTTGTGGAGAAGCTGTGATGGCCTATGCAGAAGAAGGTAGGTCATTAGTGTCTCACAAAATGAGATTTATGAAAGCAGAATGAGGTTTGTCCATCAAATTTAGAGAAGGATGGAGTGTTTCCATCAATGACAAAGGGGGAGATTGTTGGATAGTTGACATTGTCTAGATGGCCAATGGCCTAGTGAAGGCATATACAAGTGTGTTGGCATTGATGTCAACCAGACTAGCTTGGATGCTTGTTGCAGCAGTGATCCAAATTTAAAAAGGAACACAAAAAATTACAAATATAACCAGAAATAAAGAGATGCAACAGAAATAACATTATCTTCCATTCGTATCAAATAATGAAATATGCTTACAAACATAATGGAAATGAGACTAGCTCGGGCAATGGTAGCTTATCTCTGAGAAGAGATGTGGTGGCTACATGCATCTGAACTAAGTTACAATGAGGGTCAAGGGCCTTTTATTATTGAAAAATAAGAGAAAACCATAAACAACCAAATCCCTAACCCAAGGAGATGTAACACCAAGAGTTTATGGGCCCCATTGGGGTTAGTGGGGCAGCCAAATTCCCAAGGTCATAACTTGGTCATATTATTTATGTTTGATAGACTTGATAACTCATTGGAAAGATATCTCCAAGGACTACAACTAAAAATGTCATTTAGGGCCTAAAAATGGCTTTGGAAGTTTAGGACTCGAAAAACTACCAAAAATAGTAAACTTTGCTACAATTAAGGAAACTGAAAAATTGAAAGAAATAATGGTGGGGTTCCACATGGAATAGGTGGGTGGCCACCAATATCTACTTGGATCAAGCAGATGTTAGCAGTGATGGCCCTAGAGAATTCCCATGGTTGTTCATCACAAGCTTTAAGTAGATAATAATGATAGCAACAGGCTTATTGGAGAAGCCATAAATTGATGATTATAGTGATGGATGAGGAGGAAGTCCATGGTAGGTGCAGGATTCATGAAGACCTTGGTGGTTGTGAATTTTAGTTGTCCAGAGAGTCAAGGAGAAGAAGAGTGGCAGAGCATTTGGAGCCATCTTAGAGGTAGCAGATGGGATCAAAGCCTATATTGAACACTCTCCATTGGAAATTTCTCTAGAAGAGATTTCCAACAATATGCGGAAGTCCAGAAATGGGTTCTTGGTTCAAAAGTTATGGTCGCTTGAAGTTTTAAGGATTAAAGAATAGGAAGGAAAGAATATCAATGATCGCATATTGGAGGTCCAAAGATATTGGAAATCACATATCGGAGGTTTAGAGAAGTAGGCATATCGATGATCACTTATCGGAGGTCAGGAAAATCTGCGCATCGAAACATTTGAGGTTCTGAGATATAGGAGCATCAACATGTTGAAAGGTCGGGCATACTAGCGAATTGTAATATGAGAAATCGCATATAGAAGGTCCAGTGATATCAGTGAATCGCAACTTCGCAGTCGGTCATATCAGCGATTGCAATATTGAAACTCTTCAAGTGAGGAACCTTTTAAATGTTGCGATATGGGTGAAGCATCGATAGCGTTAAAAGACGTCGGGAATGCCAAAAGGTAATTAACAAAGGATTTCATCAAAAAACAAAAGGTGGGAGAGCCATTTTCTCTCACCTCTAGTAGGACACATGGTGGCATATAATTGGCTTCGATAAGGACACATGGTAGCATCTAGTTGGCTTTGATAAGGAACAAGTGGTAGCTAACATCAACATGATGTGGCAGTATGAAAGGACACATGGCAGGCATATTCAACCATATTGGGTGGCCTAATGGTCCATATATAGGTGACACGTGTCACCACTCAGGAGTCGCCACATGGTAGTGATGGCATCATATTGAAAATCAATGATGAGAGGAATAAGGATATCAACACTTTATAACAGTTAACAATTGGAAACTTCCGATAAAGGGGCTCCGAAGTGTTGGAACTTGGTTGAGGAAACTAATAGAGACAAGAGAGTAGAGTGAGGCTTAGCACCTAATGTTGTGGAGCATATTGGAGTTTGGAGATTTTATAACTCTGTTTTATATGACTTATTGAAAATGTTCTGATAAGAAGAGCTTCAGACGCTATTGGAACTCGGTCGTGGAGCCTATAAAATCAAGGGTGTAGATAAATAACACAAGGAGAAAGGCTCCCGGCAGGATGCTAAAGGACATAGCACCTTAGTTCTATACCAACGGTCATAGAAAGCAGTTCTATGGTGGAGATTCGATAAAGGGCTAAGTAGAAGGAGCTAGGAAAAAATTGGAACTTCACGTTATGTTACAATATAGAAGAGGCTTCGATGTGATATTAAGTTGATAGTTACCAACCCAGTCATATAATGCCAAAGGAGAAAAGTGCATGGGACTGAGTATCGGTAAAGCATGAGGTGGAATTACATCGATAATCACGGTATAGGGAGTTAAATGCGTATGGGTCAACATATATAAGATTGAATGTGGGAATAAAGGAGTTGGTCGTTGGAATAAATGGCAACTGTCAAAGGTTAGCAGAAAACTCTGAGACAAGGAAACAAGGACAATGATCCACATACAAGACATGCTAAAGTACAATGAAACCATGAATAAGCATTTAGAGTGTCAATGATTGGATATTTGTTCATAAATAGCACTGTGCCTCTTAGAGTGTGTAGGTAGAATGAGAATTAATTCTCAATATGAAAAAAACAGTCAGGTACCCATTCTCATGGTTAATGTAGTGGCAGAGAGTCAAATGCAATAGTAGAATGGAAGAGCCATACTGAGGTACACTCATGCAGTGTGAACACAGTACGATGAGCCAACATCGATTGGGGGGCAGTAGAGGAATAAAACCGAGAAGCCCAGATGAGAAATGTGGGGGAAGCATCATAGTTGCTATAGAGCTAAGTGGAAAAGCTTTGTAAGTGTGCACCGTTGTGTAAGCCTAAGAGAGAAAGCATGTTCTTCAGAGAAAAGGGCGAGAGTGCCAATGCAGAGGTAAGAGACCTCGAGAGTTGCATTGATGTGAGTAAAGAGGGGAAGTTTCCTAAGTAGTTTGTGTTAAAGGCAATATTTTCCTATGTTGTGAGTAAGGCCAAATGTGCATGTGCTATGTCAGAAAGGCCGAAGGTGCCTGTGCAAAAAAGAAGGTTGAGGGCTAAGTGTGCATTGTGTAGAGCAGAAGGTCGAGAGCTAAATTTATGTGGATGAAGAGAAGATAACGTCGAGTTGTGTGGACTAAGATGAGTGACTGGTGTTGAGCAGATTAGTGTGCTACTGGAATGTGAGTAGAGAACATAGCTGAGATTAGGAAAAGTGACTGCCAATTACAAAGAACATTCGGTTCCTATTTGAGTGTGTGTTGGAGCCTACATACAGGAAGTTGGTGCTTCCATCTCTAGTGGGTGCTTGAGAAGGCTTGAGTGTTGGTGCCTCCTACAATTTGGTGCTTCCATAAATCTAAGGAGATGCAAGTTGGTGCTTGCAACAAATCCGTGAAGTTCGTGCTTCACATGGTGCTTCTCGTAAGGTGGACAGGGATCTACAAAAAGAGGGAGTTGGTGCTTCTTGTGAGTGGGTGCTCCAAAAATAGATTGATGTAATAGAGTAGGTGATGCAGGAGCATCTAACCCCCTTCTTAATCAAAGAAGAATCCAAGTGGAGCGAGGAGGACGTGGACAACAAAGCTGAGCGACGGGAGGAAAATCTGCTTAAAACATATTTAAAGTGGATTAAAGCGGATATGTCTCAAGAAGAATTACTATTATTAACAGCCGTGCATCAATTATGGAGCGTTCTGTTGGAGGAAAATAAGGATCGGATCCCTCCGATCTAACATTTCTTATATAAATGCAATGTAATAGCGATAGAGATAGATATATCGATAGGAATCAATAGGCGTTGGAAAGGAGAAAAATGTAATCTGAAAGCGATTTTGTTCTAAGGCTGGAATGCCTTAGGATGAACTGTTTTGTAAATATATAGAAGCGTGTTCAGTGTTAATTATATGCGCCGGTATGTGTGGGTATTTTGTAAATGTGTTAATCAACCATCGATTAGTCAAAGGATCGATGGCAACCTAAAATGTTGTTTAATTGTTATATATGGAGTGTTAATTCACATATTTGTTAGAATGACGCAGAATTGATATCATGAATAATGGACTTGCGTGGTATTCTAATTGGAAGTGTGTTTTGGTTCATTTTGTGGTTTGTATAGGTGTTACATGTGTTTGAATCCCAAACATTGTGAGGTGGAATCGCAGATTGTAAGTGCAGCATTGTAATGCTATAGTCACGACCGAAGAAAGTATATGGGGGCAACCTGGCTCATAGAAACGGATTTAATCCAGTCGATGGTCGATTCACAGCGCAGAGGAGCACTGTTGAAATTGTGTGGAAGAATGTTAATTTTGTGGCATTCAGATGTTAAACTAAGTCTGAGTTTTATGTGAATCGATTGCCATAATGGAAGTTTGTGTGCAAGGGAATCAATATTAGTTCATCGTGAAACAAATGTTGTTGCGCAGACCTCGTATTGAATTGTTGTGGAATATATGGTTTGAACCTCTTAAAACGATCTTATTGTTGCGTAGTGAACTTTTTAGTTCAGATCGTGGGCCATAACCCACAGGCCCAGGTTCGAGATTTGTATATGAAAGGGGATTTTGGCAATACCCCAAGATCTCTTTTCATCAGTAGGTGCTCTTATTTTACATCAATAACAACAACAGGCTTGGTGGTTTTTTCCTGAAAGGGTCTCCACATGAAAAACTTTGTGTCTCATGTGTATGATACTCATGGTGTGTATGCTTGTATGTTGATTTAATGTTGCTGCCATATTACATATTGCTTCTAATTGTATGGATGGGTTCCAAGCTTGAATAAGAAAAGTAAATAGGCATAAAAAGTTAAAATTGACCTTAATACTTATTCAATCCCACTCTCAGTATTATCATTTGTTTCCAACAATAAGTCATATGTATTGGAATTTAATTTACCAAAAAGTTATTAATGATTTGTTTTTAGATAATTTTATATAATTTTATGAAATTTCCTAAATTTTAGTTCACTATCCAAATATTTTAATCAATTCCTTAACTTAAGGCCTTCAATTAAGAACATTCAAGAAGTAAAATTTTACAAAATAAAAATTCTAAATTCTAGTTTCATAAAATAAGGAAATAAGTACAATCTTGCTATGATGCAAGTCAATTTGATACTTAAACTGAACTAAAATGTATCATGTACGTCAATTTAATATTGAATTTGTAGAAAATGTCTTTCAGTGTAGTCAATGTTTTTTAATTTAAGAAATTAATGAGATGTTCCTATAATATTATGCATTTTCCTAAATTTACTTGCCTATCCAAGAATTTCAATAAATTCCTTATCTTAAGACCTTCAATTAAGATCACTGAAGAAGTAAAATTTTATAAAATAACAATTTTAGTTGTCATATTGGCTTGTAGAAAGTGCCTTTTACTGCACAGTCAATGTATGTTAAATTACAATGATTTTAAAATATGTCAAGATGTAAACTACAAAAAATTTTTACTCGATTTTATTTCTTTGAGGTTATCTAGAAGAGCTTAATAGTCATAACATGATATATATATAATATATATATATATATATATATATATATATATATATATATATATATATATATATATATATATATATATATATATATATATATGTATATATATATATATCTATTTGTTGCACTTTTTACAATCCAATATGAAGCATGTGTGTAACCCTCCATGTTTTATATTGAACTAACAAATGACATATTTATTAATAACATAAAAATATTTCAATGTTGTTCACAACCTAGATAGTTGAATTTCCATTTTAAGTAAATAATATTATATCAACTTGGTTGTTACATACTGAAATGGATTTTCTAGAAACCAAATGTATGACATGTATATAGATCTATAAAATTTCTTGCATGCTCAACATGAATACTATACATGACATTTAAAAAAATTAAGATATATTTTTTGATTAAATCTAAATCTAAATCCCTATTGATTCTAAATTTTAATTAAATTTTAGATCTATGTGGTTCACATAAGAATCTTATCCCTAAAAATAAAATCTCCTTCAAATTTGGTGTACTTTAGAAGCATAAGCACCTCAAGGAAACTAAATCTTATGTAACATATATGTACACCATTATTAATCCATCCTAGATTAGAGGGAAACATTTATCTATTCAAAATTAAAAAATTACAAGAGAATTAAAGTGTCACATTTATAGATTACAAAAATCATTCATTTGAGATCTCTTATACTAGATTAGATTACACTTGACTGCTATAGACTAGGCTTTAGGGCTTTCCATTTGCATCATCTACACGTATGGCCGTTGGCTCAAAGGAATGCAAGTATCCATAATACATTCATGGTTTGATTCTGTCATCTTCCATATCCTTGGTTCACCTTTCTTTGTTTTGATTTCTATGAGATTGATCTGAGCTTCTATGGCTAGACCAATGTATTGACAAGATATATATTCAGACATAAAATATTTATAAATGATGTTATCAATTTTCCTTTTAACCTTTTAAAAAAATGGCCTGTCACAAACATGTCACCAATTTGGTATGTGAATTTGTCCATCCTCATATTATCTCACCAACCTGCTTTTCACATGTGTGCATCACATCAAATAACAAGCCATGTTCTCTTTGTTTCCTATGGGGGAAGTGACAACAAAAACGTCACCTACAACCAAAATACAAAATATGTATTCGTTAAATACATTTATGATTTCAATTTACAAATGAAACTATTAATGATAAATGGGCCACATACCTTCCATTACAAGACCAGATACTTGATCATGATCTAGTGAAATGATGGCCTCTTCATCATGCATCTCTTTCCATGTCTAAATCAGATAAGGTCCATTGGATTAAGAGGGACATATTTTCATCCTTTCACATAGCCATTCTTTTCACAGTGATCAAGTATACATCCATCAACACTAATGCAAAAAGCACAAAAATATGCAAGTTTTCTTATCTCGATGGAAAATATTTCCCCCACGTCTTTTCTCCACACTAAGTGTAATTCCCTTGTTCCTTCTACAATATTACAATACCAAGGAATGGATCTATTCACATCATCAAGTTCAACATTCCAGAAGAACCTACTGATAGGCCTAATAGATTTGTGACCTTCATGTCCTAAATAGGATCTGCACTAGTTGACCAACCTTAGTGATGATATGAGTCGATCTTCATCATGAATCATTTGGTACCTCCTAAGTTTTCACTTCACACAAGCAACTGCACCATCATTCTCACCCTTTCCATGTATTGCTTCAAAGCATCTCCAAGTATGCTAAATTTTTATCTTATTGTGTAGTCCTCTCAACCAATAAAAAGTGTGTTGACTTGAAATACCCTACACAATCATCTAACCATATCCAATGCTTCCTGAATGCTATGTCATTTTTTTTAATGATTCATAAATCAGGTCAAAGAAATGTTGCATTAAAAATGTGTCATGCTCACAATTATCACTGATGTAAAAGTGATACTCCTTAATCACATCACTTGACTCATCACTGATATCCCAACCATCAAGATTCAGCTGTGCATCTATGTGCAAAATATTCACGAATATGGACACTTTGTCTGAGTGATAATACTCACTCGATCTCTGTCTGAGGAGAAATTGTGTAATTCTCGACAAAGTCCACCACTGATAAGATTGTTCCTGGCTAAAATATTTCACGATAATGCTTAAATTTAGACGCTTTCGACCTGGACCTATGCAATTGTTTGATATATTTATAGACAATGGTTTTTAAACATGATCCCGACCTCCTCAGGAAATATGCATAGTTTTCACTGCCAGTGCCTTTTGCTACATGCACTGGCTTCCACAGAAAAATTGCTCAATTCTGCCTCCCAGCTAAGCGAGATCCTGGAGATGTCACTGTCTTCCCAAGCTATTAAACCCAGCCTCTCAGTGACCTCTATGTAGTTTTTCCTGATAGTGTCCCAGAGCCTCACATCTTAGCCTGACATGTGCTCTGTGCTGTTTTAGAGCCTGTCCTCTCTCTGAGTCCCCTGCACCTGGAAACTAAAGTCAATGCATCATGGTAGACTAGGGGATTTATGGATTTGATGTGATCTCATCATGAGTGATTACAAAAATGCGTACATGGATGAGACACGGTGCAATGACGAATGGGAAGAACAAGGAGTGCATGCTAGAGGACTTTCTCGCGGTTGGACAAACACATGAAGCATACCAAGTAGCAAGTGAAGGAGACACGTGCACATGCATGAACCATCAAGCAAACACCAAGACCATTAAATACTCCATGCAATTTACCATGCGAAGGTGAAGCTATGGTACACCATGTGCACACTCATCAGTGAACAGAAGAACAACTTGACATGAACAAAAAAGCCAACATGTGCATACCTGCAGTGTAATGTCGAGTTGTGTCATGAGTCGCCTCATCCACATCACTACTTTGGGTCATAACTGTGTAATCAATGTAATGTAACGTGGATGTCCAAGACACCCACAGATGAAGTCAAAGAGTCATGTAAGTCGAAGAGTCATGTAAGTTGAACAATGATTAGGGTAGTCGAACAGTCACAAGGGTTAGTTTCACCCTTGGCTATATATACCCCTCATTTGTACATGCAAATGAATTTGCACATTGGCTCCTCCCACATAGCCTTGAGAGTTTGTAGTATTTTCTTTGAGGAGCGAACAGTGGCTCCAACACCCCACTATCGGGGTTAGTGATGTATGGTGTATGGATGTGTCTTGGAACTTTCACTTAATTTAGAAGCTTGTTGATAGGCTAGCACGTTTTCACACATGTATTGTATTCGTTTGTAAGAGTATTCTTTGGAAACTTATAATGCATGCTGCTTTACCCTGTATTGAGATAGTTGAAATATTATGATTATTTTAGTGCATATGTTGTTGGAAATGTGTTGTATCAGTTGTTAACGTTGTCTCGCTCGTGTGGACTATTCCGTCGGACACTAACATATTCATTCTTCTAAACTTGTTATACCACCGTCGCACTCATGTGGACTATTCTTCTGGGTGTTTTACGTGCTATCTGTTCACTTTGTATTCGTGACTACCACATCCTTGTGGACTACTCCACTGGAAGCTACACATGTCTTGTTGTGTTGTGTTTCTCTAACAAAGTTGGGACTATTCCCTTTCGACTTAAGACTTACTCTCACCCTCTCTCCCTATAGTGAAAGAAATTTAGACATAAGTTACACTAAGCACTCACCAGGCACATAAACCTAATTGTTTTAAGACTAAGTATACCACTCTCATGTGCTGACAAGCAAGATCTAAGGCATATCTTTAAGATAATTGAAATTGGGCCATCATATCAGATTAGACACCTAAACCAAGCAATGTGAGATCTAGTTGGGACTTCATACTGAGGATATCCCGTTAATGTTGGTGGGTCTAACACAGTCAACATTTCTGGTGCTAGAAGGAGGGCCAGATGACAAGCTCAGTTTGAATCGTCGCATACTTATCATGACTGACCACCAAATTTCTCTTCCAAAGTGTTTGTCTTATGGAAATGACTTTGAAATCTTGGAAGAGCTTTGGAATAACTTGTCACGTAAAACATACGATGGTGGAGGTCAAATAGCCTTGGTTAGACACACAGTTGGAACTATAGGCTCCTGTGAAAGGCATGAAATCTATGAAGATTACATGACCTGCACGTTGTTTGCATACATGCTTCGAGGGAACCCACTACATTGGTGTGCCATGCGGCCTGAAAAATATATTCACTCTTTCCATCATTTGTTCATAGAGATAACCCATGCTTTCAATCATTTTGACTGTAAAGCACTCAATAAAGAAATTCTAAAATTACAGAAAGCACTTGATGAATCCATTGAAAAATTTCACACATGCTTTTGTAATCTTGCATATTAATTTCTTGAAGATGAAACTGATTGAGAATTCCTCGATGGAATATTTAAGTATCTTCTTTACATATCCAAAAATACAAAATTCTTAGAATCATTTGAATACATCCGAGCAGACCTTAGTGTTAGAGTTGGTAAATCTACGACGAACAAGGTTGATGTCATAAGTGGCTGTCCATCCTCTTCTCATCAAATAACTCTAGCTCCGAAGTGTGAGGTGGGAGAAGGTGCACACACATCTGTTGAATTGTCACATCCTCCTACCCCACCTACTCTTGATATCTACGTAGTTTGGCTTGCAAGCCTGCTAGTTGCCATGTGGACTTGTTACCTCAACCTTCGTCCCTGCATTCTGCTGATCCTCTGAATTGTACTATCTTGTGTTCTTCTGTTCTGGACTTCACACTTGCTAAATTGAACGAGGATCAAGTTTTCGGTGGAGTTGGTGTTGTGAAACCAACATGTGCTATCATTCTGTTGTGGCCACTAACAACCCCCCTCCTTACTTAGTATTAGCAATAACACTAGGTAAGTGGGGACCCTTAGTAAAAAATTCAAAAAATTCACTTAAAACTCATGTATTATACTCAAGAAAATATCGCATCACACGAAGAAGATAAGACATTTCCTTGTGAGTAGAATGATAAACCGTGAGAGTGCAACGCGAAATCCATCGCATCGCATGCATTAAGAAACGCTCACAAACGAAAACTTTAATAAATCGCCGATGGCCGATATCGCAACATCGCATATCCCAACATCGCAAAAACATCACATAACTATTTAACGAATTGTAACAATCTGCGATCCTACGATAATGCAATACTGTGATCAGCGACCTTGCGATCGCGCGAAACAACAATCTGTGATTCTACGATAAACGTGATCGGTTAACCCTGTGATAACACATCTTGATAAAAATGCGATAACGCGATAACGCAATGATGCGATGCTGCGATGTGAATCGCAGAGATTGTCCATCGCAGATTTTCCCCGGCTCAACATTCAAGAAAAAGTGAATACGTGTGTTAATGAAAACTAATGAATGTACGCCAAGTGTTAATGAAAGACAGTTTTGTGTTTTTTTTGAAGAGTTAGTTCACGTCAGGTGGCATGTTTTGGTACATCCGTAGAGCTCAGAGCTTTCTTGTCAATTTTTATTATCATTACTCTCTCCTTATGTGTGAACTACAGGAATGAAAAACATAAACAATATGAAGCAATGCGCAGGGGCGATTAAGGAAAAAGGATAAAGCTCCAATGCACGGAAGTAGAGAAGAAATGCCCTCATGAATGGATACTGCATGCAACAGAGCCGCAAATTCCAGAGCGCTTGAGCTATCCATTAAGATCCATCAGTCAGAGCCATAGTTCAATGAGTAGTTGAACAATGCTAATATCAACAGGCAATTTAACGCTCAAGGTAAGAAGCTCACGAAAAGCAATATGTTTGCAATATTTTAAAGATTATACCCAGCGAAGGAAAGGCGCTAAAGGCGAAAAACACACCAGAAAGGCCCAGATCAAAGAACGGAGGCAGTTTTCGATGCACAATTAGCGCCTAGTGCTAAATGCGCATCGCTGAGAAAATTGCTCAAAAAGCAAAGTCCCTAACTGCTTAGTCACTCGTAAGCCCAGAAACGAAAGAAAGCAAAGGCAGAGGCAATTTGAGGGTTAACCAAGTGGAATTTGAGTTATTACTAAGCATACACAGTAAATCCACATAGCCAGAGATGATCCTCAAGTATATCTGCTATTTTGCTGGAAAAATGGTGTCAGCGCTTGCCATTTCTATTTGCTTAGCTCAACCAAAAGCGGAAGACAGTTAGCCGACTCTACCCAGGCAAATATTGAATGCTCGCAACATTAAGGAGCAAATGCAGAAATAGTTAGATATTAGATTTAATTTTTAGAAATAATTTTGCTTAGAAGAAGGGAAGTCATTTAAAACGTATCCTGAATATGTGTAATTAAGTTATTTAGTTAGTAGTATTTAAACCCTTCTCATGCATTTAGAGAAGGGTCCAGAAATTTATCAAAAACTTGTCCTCAGAACATGCACTTTTGCACCCTCAGAGGAGGTTTTGGTGAATGAATGGATCAAGATTTGTTGATGTTTGCATTTGATATCTGCTACTGATGTTGCACTTATGTACTCTTAGTAGATGTCAGAGCAAGGAGAAATAAATCATTGTTGCTTGAAGCTTATGAGTAGGACCAGTCATAAATGGTACTTTTATCTCTTGACCATTTATGCTTATATGTTAAAGTGATATACAGTTTTTAGTTGTTTATATGTTATTGCATGAATGCTTGAGTTACCATTTGGCACTTTTGTACGGTGGTAGCTATTTATTTATGTTTAATGTATGAATAGCTTATTATGCGATATGCTGTTCATAACTGTTTTGCCTAACTTTTTATGTGAAATAGTTCATCTTAATTGATTTCCTTTCTTATAATCGGTGAATGATCTTTATTACCAGTTGTTATATGAAATCTCTTTAGATCGCATAATAGAAGAGTTACATCCCGGGTTAGCATAGACTAGATGTGCTTTTTTTATTAGATTACAATAGCATAGTATTAGATTAAAGTTTGAATTAGAATAGCCTAGATAGGAACTGTTAGATCAGCAACATCCAATTCTACACACACACACCCATAGATTGGGAAACTGGTCCCATTATCCCTAGTCGGACCCGCTATACCAAAAGGATAAGGCGCTGCCAACCAAGGTCCAGACCGGGTGGGTATCCCCCTTGTTGTCGACCCGATTTTCAGGGCTTCAACATATTTGGCGCTAGAAGGAGGGTCTGAACTATGAATGGCGAGTAAATCCAAATATGAA